>CANNZV010002030.1:0-34470 GCA_947561585.1 Caprella mutica | reverse complement strand
GGGTTCGGGGGGCGGCATGCCCCCCAGACCTTCAAACATATAACCTAACATATCGAAAACTTTTTTGCGCTATATCTCGAAAACAAAGAGTTTCCACAACAAATGTTATATATGTAAAGCGTCTTAAAATGGCTTCTTTAACCTACTGTTATGTCAAATTATCAAAAATCCTGAAAAAGATAGAAATATTTTTAAAAAACGTGACCCACACGAGAAACCTCATGTGAGTCGCACGTGGCGTTCGAATTTTCTTCCCGTATGCTACTCATTTTGCACTCAATCGTTGTATGTATGTTCATGAGCAAATTATTCTATCTGACTTGTCTTCAGAATAGCAACCTGTAATCTTTCTCCTTTTCACATATTTTTTACTACAGCGGGTATACAATACATATATTCTGGTTAAGATTTCTATACATATTCTTAATAAAGTTGTACATAAATATATTCTAAGTAATTTTGAAAAATATTCTATTGGCAGTGCTTCTCTCATCAATATATATATATAGTTAGTCGAGTCATCACTTCACCAACAGCAGTTCTTACATTTATGATTTCCATTTCAGGCTCTAGTTATTAGTTTACATGGAGATACAGGAACAGGAAAAAATTTCGTCTCTGAAATTGTAGCAGCTGCTCTTTACCAGAAAGGCTCTACAAGCAAATATGTCTCCAAATTTATACAATCTGTGGATTTTCAACATGAATCTAAAGTTGAATCATACAAGGTATTAATTAAACTGGAAGGTAAAACAGACTGACTTAATTATTGTAAATGTTAATTCATTAAATCTTTTAACTTTGTTCTCATATTCTATCAGAGTGAATTGATGGCTAAAATAAGTGAACAGGTGGCCAGTTGTGAAAGATCTCTTTTTATTTTCGATGAAGTTCAGAATCTTCCGCTAGGACTCATTGACGCGATTAAACCTTTCATTGATTACCATACAGAAATTGAAGGAGTTAATTTCAGGTCAATGTTAAACAAAAAATATATGTAGCTATTGTAAATTCAAAAAGATTGGAGCGAAATTATACTGAATTGCAATTTTTACTTTGTTCTATCAACAGAAAATCCATATTTTTGTTTCTAAGCAACACTGGAACCAAAGAAATTTTGAAGTTCTCACTCAATTGGTGGGGTGAGGGCAAGATTCGAGAAGACATTTCCCTGAGCGATGTTGAACCCTTAGTTCAAAATGGAGCATTCAATGAGCCAGGTAAAATCACACCTCAAATATACAGATAAATCTCGTAGAACGGACAGTACTTGTACCAGAAAGAGTGTCCGTTATGCCGATCACTTTACGCTATGACTGATCGTGAGCTTTCACTTCAATTGGGGATTTAAACTTTGCAAGTTTTCTTAAACAGCATTTCAAAGAAACTCTAATAAATGTAAACAATCTCAGATTATTATTAAATGAAAATTTTAATGAAAATATCTTAATATTTATATATATTTTTTTATAAATCTACGAAATAATACGGTACGTATAACTGTCGCTGAAAGTACTATAGAATATGATAAAAATAGGTAATATTTTTATCTTCACTTACATAGATATCTGTGTACCTGCATGCAAACTAATATTCATTAATATTCGTTAATTCATTAATTAAACTGAACAGAATATAAAAATAGTTTACTTCATTTCCTGATTCATAATTTTTAGTTTAGTATAAAGAAATAAAGTACATATACTATGTACAGTATAATATAGAATAGTTACACCTCTTTCTATAGAACTTCTCTGATCAAAAGAAAATGTGGCCGAAAAAGGGTAACAGAATCAAATAATGAAAACATGAAAAACAATACATTAAGTATTAATTTCAAATTGTAACACCTCTGAATATAATCAATGTTTTGGTAGATAGTTGGTAGACGAATAAAATATTTGTTAAACCATATAATTTAATTAAAGTGTTCGTTGTAGCGAGCTGCAGTCTGGTAGAGCATACTATTTTTGTGGGGTGTCCGTTCAAAGATCATCCGCTGTACGACTTTACCTGTAGCTACTGATTATTATTACAGTAATGGTTTAATGTAAAAAATAATAATTACATTATGTAATAGAATATTTAATCAGAATGCATGTTACATTTTAATGAAATTTTGTTTTTTAATCAATGAAAATAAGTAGATACTTCACTGACATTAGTTAATAAAAATTTACTTCTTAGTATCTTAACTTGATCTTCTCTTGAATGCAAGGTCCTGTCACTAGTCAGGAGAGAAATGTTCAAACTGTTTCTTTGCAATTTTTCACCAGGAGGTTTGCACAGGAGTTCACTCATCACGTACTCCTTAGTTGACTTTTATGTTCCTTTTTTCCCTCTGGAGAGAAGTCACATTGTGCTCTGTGTCAGAGATGAACTCAGATCCGGAAAGAAATATTATTTTGATATTGCGAGGTGAGTTATTCTATTTTCTAGCATGTTGATGGAACTTGAAAATGATAACCTCACAGGTAAAGTTCGTATAAAGTACATGTACCGGGTAAAGTGTCCGCTATGCTGATCAATGGAGCTAATTAAGCGCGACGGTGAGTGATTTAAACTTTGCAAGTTTTCTTTAACAGTATTACGAAGAAACGCTTATGAAGACAAAAACAATTTCTGGCTATTATTGAAAGAAAATTTGAATGGAAATCTTATAATATTTATATAATTAACTCATTTAAATGTACGAAATAATTTATTAATTAGGTTAAATAAAACAAAGATATAAGCAACTAAATAGATATATGAATAAAATATCGGATAGTTAAATCTATTTTTTTAATTTTTATAGAACTTTTCTAATAAAAAAAATGTATGGGGAAAGGGTAACAAAATCAAATTAGTAAATAAATATTCGAAAAACAGTTCATTAAATGCTGATTGCAAATTGTATTACCTCTGAATATAATCAATGTTTGCCTAGATATATTGTAGACGAATATAATATTGGTTAAAACATAAAATTTAAAGAGGTCGTTGTAGCGAGCTGCATGTCCGGTAGGACGAACCAATTTTGTCATTTATAGGAGCTTTACATTACAAATCTTATCTAGACTTTTTTTTTTAGTGGATATGTATCCGAATTTATATTTTGGAAACACTTTTTATAACACGATACACTGTAATTAATAACATCTTGTTTTCTTTTTTGTTGCAGGAAAGTTGCAGACGATGTAGTTTATAAACCAGATGATAAACCTCTATTTGCTAGCAAAGGCTGTAAAAATGTTCACCAGAAAGTCCGTTACTTCCTTTCTAACATGGAGCTTTGATTATCTAATGATTTAGCAATTCACTGAATGTCTATCCGATATACTTATTACTAGAGCCCGGACTTTTAGGACCTATAAAAAAGGCATTATAGGACCTTAAAAAAGGCATTTTAGGACCTCAAATAAGGCATTTTAGGACCTAACAAAGGCATTTTAGGACTTATACATACACTTTTAGGATTGATAAATAGGTATTTACAACGAATAAATTAGCATTTTGGAATATTAAATCAACAGTTTTTAGTCCGTTTAAATAAAAAAAATGATGAAAACATAAACTATTCATTCCTTAAAAATTCAATGAATCTAGTTTATAGTATATTTATTCCAATTTAACCTAAAAGTATTATATAAAAAAGGTTAGGTAAGTTGAAATTCATGAAATGTAACTAATTCAAATATTAAATTCGAAATATTTATTTACAGCAAACCCTCGTAGTAAACCTCAGACTAAACAAACCATATATTAGATAATTAGACCAATTAAGATATTCTAAAACTGTTGTATAGGAAAAACCAATTATAAGACAAAACACAATTTTTGTCACCTGACAGTTTTTCTATTGTAAATATTACAAATATTACTAGGTTCTATATATATTTCTCTTTGAATAGTTTATTATATTTATTATTCGCAATTTTATTTTTTTATTAATGGCAGAGTCTTTACTAAAAAATTGATGTGAAGAGTTACAGAAAACTAGATACAGTGGTGACTATGCTAATTCTTGAAGTGACTGAAGTAGTTTATTTATATAATAATTCAGAAGATTATGATTGAATTATAACATTCTATAAATTAGCCAATATTTCCCATCAACTTTACCGACTTACCAAATTATTAAATAGTATAAAAAGCTCAAAATAAGACTTCGCATCATTTTAGGAATTTATGAAATTTTAGGACTTTATGGCATTTTAAGGACCTTATGGCATTTTAGGACTCTATGGCATTTATTTACTTTATGGCATTTTATGGCTTTTATGGCATTTTAGGACTTTATGTCATTTGTCCGGGCTCTACTTATTACCGTTGCTTTTTCTTTCAAGCTGTTTTCAGATAAGAGAATTAAGCTCCAAGTTGTAGTTATTCCTCATTGTATTAAAGTGCACTTACACACAGAGAAAGGATTAGTTGATTCAAATCAAATTTGATTTGTTTTGACTCAAATGAATGTGGGTTATTTTTGCGCCTACCTACGTGGTGAGTTGCAGGTACTACTTAAAAGTAGTTAAATTAACGTGGGTTAAAATAAAACTGTCGTCTTGACTCACTCCTAAACTTAAAAAAAGTTGTACCAACTCGAATAGTAAGTTAATTTATACTCCAGATACATTGGATTAACAGTCTTTGTGAGTTACTACAATACACTCTGTCATAGTTGTTTCAACATACTTTAAAAATCTCAAAAAAGTAACTTTTAACTCTCATAGTAAGTTGATTCAATCTATAAAATGAATTGAATTAACTAATGTTCGATGACACACCACATCATAGTTGTTTTAACGCACATGAAAACATGAATATAGTCTAATCAACTCACGTAATAAATTGATTCAAAGCATAAATTGATGACCCATTAGATATAAGTAAACTTTTTCTCTGTGTATATTGAAGAAAAATGTAAATAAAATTTATGGTCTCTGTTTAAATTCCATGTTTATGCAGCTAGCTGCTAAAAAAAACCACCTGTTTTTTACTATTATTATGTGATTAGTAGAGCCCGGACAAATGCCATAAAGTCCTAAAATGCCATAAAAGCCATAAAATGCCATAAAGTCAATAAATGCAATAAAGTCAATTAATGCCATAAAGTCTTTAAAATGACATAAATGCCATAATGTCCTAAAATATCATAAACTCCTAAAATGATGCGAAGTCTTATTTTGGGCTTTGTATAGTATTAAATAATTTGGTAAGTCGGTAAAGTTGATGGGTTATTTTGACAAATTTATAGAACGTTATAATTCAATCAAAATCTGTCTGAATTATTATACAAATAAACTACTTAGGTACGAGTTGACTTGTAGAGTTGAGCCAGAGTTCAATGTTTGGCATCTAGACACCAGAAAGATAGAGTGTCATAGGTCTTGAAGTTAATAGAATAGTTGTCATTATCTTTTTTTGTCTGTTACTTGTCTGACACGATTTATGTAATATTCAGAAAATCCGAAAATCTAGAAAAACAAAAATTACACAAAAAATTAAGAATTTAAGAATTACTATAGTCACCACTGTATCTAGTTTTCTGTGATTCTTTGCATCAATTTTTTAGCACAGACTCTGCCATGCACAAAATAGTGAATAATAAACTATTCAAAGAGAGAGATATGTAGAACCTAGGGATATTTGTAATATTTACAATAGAAAAATTGCCAGGCGACAAAAATTGTGTTTTGTCTTGTAAGTTGTTTTTGCTGTACAACAGTTTCAGAGTATCTTAATCGGTCTAATTATCTAATGTATGATTTGTTTAATCTGAGGTTGTCTACTACGAAGGTTTGCTATAAATACAAATTTCGAATTTAATATTGGAATTAGTTTCATTTCATGAATTACAATTTACCTAACTTTTTTTATAATAATTTTAGGTTAAATTTGAATAAATATACTATAAACTAGATTCATTGAATTTTTAAGGGATGAATTATTTTTTTTTTCACCATTTTTTTCATTTAAACGGACTAAAAGCTGTCAATTTTATATTTCAAAATGCTGATTTATTCGTTGTAAATACTTATTTATTAATCTTAAAAGTGAATGCATAAGTCCTTAGATGTTGTATTTAGGTCCTAAAATGCCTTGATAGGTCCTAAAAGGCCATTTTTTAGGTTCTTAAATGCCTTTTTTTAGGTCCTAAAATGCCTTTTTTATAGGTCCTAAAAGTCCGGGCTCTAGTGATTAGGTAAGTGATTCGATTTGCGCACAATTCACCGCTCGATAAATTCACCGCATATAAATATCTTTTTAGTAATAAGGTTTGGGAACTGTATGTATTGATTGTAATTAATAGAGACCTCATAGTCGGTGGGCAGAACTTTTCCATTTTGGTCAGTGCTCAGGATATTATCAGGTCAATGGTCAAGACTTTTCGATCTGGTTCAGTGGTCAGGATATAATACCCTTGGTCAATGAGAATTTAAGGGTTTTCGATCTTGCTCGGTCCCCTCCAAGAAATTTTTTTATTGATTTAATCAATGTGGCTATTGTTTCTTATTATTTTGCTACAAACCCCATGAAATTTGATAGCATATTTTCAATTTGATATGCTTTAAAAGATTTTTATAATCAAAACTCTACAAAACCTATTTTACTTCCGACTTTCTAATTTTCAGTCTGAAGAAAAAGAATGTACACCATTTGTTTTGATTGTCAACGAGGTATTATAGGTTCTATTTGATTTTCGTGTAAAGGTATACAATTGGATAAACTTATTATAGAAACGTTTATATACTTTAGGAAACAATTAATATCTTAAACGAAGGCCATAAATGCATTGTTTGTTTATAAAATCTAAATTTGGAATCAAAACAAAGAGTGTACAATCTTCTTTCTCAGCGTCAGTTTAGTGATTCGCTCAATTGTTGGTCACAGATTACTAAAAATACATACTGAACCGTGTATACAGTTTGCAGAATAATGATCGTAGGCCTTAGTTCTGTACTATTTTGTATTGAACTCATTTTTTTCCCGGAGCCTGGAGATGACCTTTAAAGAAAATGACTCAATACTTTTAGTGGGTCAGTAGATTATACCTTTTAATACGGATCAATACTTTTAGTTGGTCAGTGGTTAGGTGTATAAACTTGTGTCGTTCATACCTACGTATTTTATTTAATACATGTTTAAAGTAATTTTATAATGTACTTTAAATATTTTACCTATGTATTTATATTGTAATTAAAAGATAAAATTTTATAGATAAATATATATTTTATGTTTCTATAATCCTATTACATACATATTTTAAATATTTGAAAAATAGTGGAATCAAAAGTAGGTAACCTAATGAGAAGGTATGTGTCTAATAAAATAATAAACAGTGATAAAAAGTTTGCAATTTGAAAAACTTGGTGAGTTACTGTTCTTTTGGCTAATATCTCAATATTAACATATATAAATTATATTGATATTATATTAACTGTATGGAAATTCTTCGGAACAAATTCATTTGGAAAGAGGTATTTGATTTCAATCTGACGATGAGGAAGAGTCCTGCGCAAGCTAAAGACAGACCAGTACGGCAACGACAAGGAACTGTGAACAAAATATACCGTCATTACTTCTGAAGAAGAATCAGAACCCAAATTCTAAAAGTTTACTCAATTTTGAATTTGGTTGGTGTTATACAGACATAAGATATTACGAAGGTATTCAGTTTCTATTTCAGTAAAAAATTAAGAATATATTTATGGTCTATGATTGGTAATTGTTCATTTTCATTTAAAAACTACCTAACTACTATACATAATTTTTCTAGAGAAGTATAATAATTGTATATTAATTTTAGAGTCACTAAATTTTATTCAGAACTCTTGTAGCTTTTTATATATTATTTTGAAGAGATGACATGCAATTTTCGTTATTATTACCTTACTATTCATGAGTACATTAAATTTTATTGTAATAACCATTGCTTTCACAAATTTCATCATTCCTCTGCCTAGATATAGTTTTATTTGTATCCAATTCACAATGATTTTCTACCGAATTGCAGTCAAATACTAATAAAGAGAGCATTTAATACCAACTGTGATTACATTATGAGTTCAGATAAAATATTAATAGTTCTCTATCATTACAGGACATTAAATAAAATCTCCAACACAGTTAGAAGAAATTCAGAAAATAATAGAATATCGTTTATAGAACTGAATTCACATCTGTAGACTTTCAGTTATATTAATTCAATTGATCAAATAATCTTTGTGTTGCATACGTAACATTTTAAGCAATGACAGTGTTAGAATGGATACATGAATTTTTTTTTATTTAACTCTACTTTTATCCACTCATAAATACAATATTTAGAATAAATCAAAGTATGGTACTCTTCTTTGTGGGTCATCCTGTATAATACATACAGGATTCTCTATCAATTACATTCGGCGATTCATCACTGTTTTTTATTTCTATTTCCTGTTCGAAAAATATTTCTCTTTTTTGCAAAATTATTTTGTTCTTTGTGTATTTCCCCTCTTTGAAGTCACAATAAAAAGCTGCAAATTGTACGATTAAAACTCACATTATAGATATTTTAAACTAGGAGTGTGCTAATCAACATGTCCCTTTTTAGGGTAAGTTCCATGTTAACGCACGGTTCCATATTTTTATACTCGTAAAATCTATAGATAATAATTATTATTTAACTTTTATTTCAATTAGAAGAGAAACAATGAGTACATTGTGAATTCATTCTCTATTTTTTTGTACCAACTAAATTTTATAACGTAATACATTAAAAAAAAATTGCTTCTCGATCTGAGCATTTTATTATTGTTGCTAACTTTTTATGCTTAGAAAATTATAGGAAAATATTGGATATAAATGTCCTTTCACGCATACGAATTCTACTTTTGAATGTAGACAGCTTCTTATTATTATTTTGAATTGACTTATACTGAAGAAACGAAAAATTTGTTCGGATCATAAACAATTCCAAATATATCTCAATCAAATTTTGAAAATAAAATCTGGAGCAAGTAAAGATAGCGGACAACAGTCCGTTAACTATACTTTGTTTAATTTTGGTCCGTTATGTTTACTAGCTTCAATTCTGGTCCGTTAACTTTACTTGGTTAAATTATTAATATTTGACCAATAATTGTAATTAAAATATAATTTTGGAATCATAGATACCACATTATAGGAATTAAGCAGAATTTTTTTCCATCTTTTGACTACTCGTTCTTCCAACTTCAAAATGGATAAAGTTTTTTTTATCAATTCTTTCAATTAATAAAATTTGCAAAATCAATGTAGCTATAATCATTAATATTATCATTTATACGGTTGTATATTTATGAAATACTAATGCAAATATTTTTTTGAACTAAAAATAAGTTTTGTGGTCCGCTATCTTTACCAGCTTAATTTCTGGTCAGCTATCTTTACATACTCCTAAAATCTTAGAACTGACTAAGTTATTGAAATAGTGGTTTGATATTAAAGGTCCTCTCCAGGCTCCGGGAAAAAATGAGTTTATAACATAATATTATAGAACTAAGATCTACGATCATTATTCTGCAAACTGCATACAATTCGGTTCAGTACTTATTTTATAATTTGTTTTTAAAGTTTTTTAATACTCTGTGAGCAACAATTGAGCGAATCACTAATCTGATGCTCAAGAAGAAGATTATACACTCTTTGTTTTGATTACAAATTTAATTTGATAAACAAACACTGCGTTTTCGGCCATTATTATAGATATTAATTGTTTCTTTAACTATATAAACGTTTCTATTATAAGATTATTCAATATTATACCTTTACACGAATATTAAATGGATTTATTAAACCTAATACCTAGTATTAAACCTAATATATCAAAACAAATGGTGTACATTCTTTTTCTTCAGGCTGAAAATTTCTGAAATTAGTAAGTCGGAAGTAAAATAGGTTTTGTAGAGTTTTGATTATAGAAATTTTTAAAAGCATATAAAATTAAAAATATTCTACCAAATTCGATGCGGTTTGCAGCAAAATAATAAGAAACATTAGCATCGTTAAATAAGGCAATAAAAATATTTGCTTGGAGGGGACCTTTAAAGAAAAATATATAAATCGGAAAATGTGAGTAAATTATCGAAGACTTTTGAAATTCGTTTGACTTTGAATTATTCTAGTATGTATTAAAGTAATCTATATACTCATTATAATTAGAAATTACTCTGACAAATCGAACTGTTTGGCAGCAGCGAATGAAAGTCAGGTAATTAGATTGTTTATTAAACCGAAGACACTGCGAGTTCCTATACATATAATAACTATTAGAATTTATCATATATTGCAGCTCGGATGTGACGATAATAATAAATACATAGTTTGTAATGTACATTCAGTAAATTGCTATATCTTCGGATAATCAAAGCTCATCAGTAGGAAGGAAGTAATTCACTCTCGTGATGACATGTTTGCAGCCTTTCCTTGCAAATAGAGGTTTATCAATTGGTCGATAAACTACATCGTCCGCAACTTTCCTGCAAATAAAAATAAATGAATTACTGTGCATTGATTTAATTAATATGAATATAAGTATCTAAACTGTGAATAATATTTTAAAAGCTTCAGCGACATTCTGGAAAATAGGAAGATTGACTTACTTCACAATATCAGCATTTACATATCCAAATCTTTTGAATTCATCCCTGGCACAGAGCTCAACATGTCTTCTCTCCAGAGGGAAAAAAGGCACGTAAAAGTCAACTAAGGAACCCTCGATCAGTTCACTCATGTGAAAACCTCCTGGTGAATGATCGCAAAGAAAAGAAAACAGTTTGAATATCTCTCATGGCTAGAAGCAGAACACTACATTACAGAGAAGATCAAATTGCTTGAGGGACAAAAATTTCAATAAGATGTAACACTATTTTGAAAGTTTATTTTGTTCACCAGCAAAGAACTTTTTCCGACATTCAACTGTAAAAGAATTATTCTCATACTATAAAAAAAATGATTATATTGTCCAAGAAAAGATGGATTCCATCACTGTGATGTAGCTTTCGATATAGTTGTAATTTCATCATTATCATTAGCTATTTGTAATTATGTCACCAAGGACTACATAAACAATTTAGAGCATATTTGTCTGCCATAAAATTTGGTGTAGACGTTTCGTCGACAAGACGTTTCGTCGACAGGACGTTTCGTCGACAAGATTTTTCATCGACAGACGTTTTGTCTTCAAGACGTTCCGTCGACAGGACGTTTCGTAAAGGGGATATTATTAACACACTAAGAAACCATTAGTTGATTATAAAATAGATAAAGTTCAGAGTTATCGAACAGTATCCCATTTTGATTATGTAAGAAAAAAAAATCCACTCCAGTCTCCAAGAAAAATATGAGTTTATTACATAATATTTAGAACTAATATATTATTAAAAATATTCTCCTAGTACTCAAAAAACCCAGCTTTACCCGAGCCAACACAGCAAGATTTTAATAGGCAATTGTGATACTTATAGGCTACTTATAAACAAAGAATTGAATTAAAAATGTTCTTTGTGTGTGGATTTAGTTCTTTATTTTCAATGATTTCATTATTTGGTTCGATATATTTGTAAGGTTTCGTCTGCTTATACAATTTTTCAAATTACTTTAAAAAAATTTGGTATTGTTAAGTAGTTCTGATTTAGTAATAAAGTAAAAAACGATTGAAAAAATCCTCCTTACCAATATATTCTACCAAGTAATTTGATCGTTTGATACATTATTCTGTTAAAGGTCGAAACCTCTGTTGACGAAACGTCGTTCGACGAAACGTCTGTCAACCTAAATTTTATAGCTATATTTAAAGTGTGACTTTACCTGGCTCATTGAATGCTCCATTTTGAATTAAGGGTTCAACATCGCTCAGGGAAATGTCTTCCCGAATCTTGCCCTCACCAAATCAATTGAGTGAGAACTTCAAAATTTCTTTGATTCCAGTGTTACTTAGAAACAAAAATATGGATTTTCTGTTGATAGAAAAAAATAAAAATAGGAATTTAATATCATTTCGCTCCAATCACTTTGAATTTACAATAGCTACATATATTTTTATTTTTTGTTGAACACTGACCGGAAATTAACTCCTTCAATTTCCGTGTGGTAATCAATGAAAGGTTTTATCGCGTCTAGGAGTCCTTGTGGAAATTTATGAACTTCATCAAAAATAAAAAGAGATCTTTCACAACTGGCCACCTGTTCACTTATTTTATCCTTCAATTCACTCTGATAGAATATGAGATAAAAATTAAAAGATTTAATGTATTAACACCTATAATTAATTCAGTCTGTTTCACCTTTCACCTTATACGAATCAACTTTAGATTCATGTTGAAAATCCACAGATTGTATAAATTTGGAGACATATTTGCTTTTAGAGCCTTTCTGGTAAAGAGCAGCTGCTACAAAATCAGAAACGAAATTTTTTCCTGTTCCTGTATCTCCATGTAAACTAATAACTAGAGCCTGAAATGGAAATCATAAATGTAAGAATTGTTGTTGGTGAATCGTTGACACCACAAAAAATTGAATACTATTGTTATAGTGTTTAATATATATATCATTCAATAATTGTGAATTTATGTGTGTTACACCCAATTCACTGATTTGCGCTGTTGTTAGAAATTCATAACTATAAATAGGCGACATTTTTTAAATAGAGTTGTAGTTTTTTCTGGTTTACGATTAAGATTTTTTCATTTGAAATAAAATAATTTTAGTATTAAATATATGATGAGTTTTATAGGTGTAATATTAAACCACCAGATGGCGGTCACATCACTAAAAACTGTATTCGTTGGAGTCTGCGGCTCTATTTAGTATCTTGTGTTCGTTCAACTGATGAGCATACAAACACTAGAACAATCAAAAACTACCTAACTCTATAGTGCCTGTGTTTAGGCTTTGCACTTAAACATTAAACTTCAAAGGATTTCAGCTCTTTTTTTAAACTTTATCACGACTTGCTTATTAGGTCTGATCACATCAACACTGACGCAACTGGTTGCTTGAAACCAGTTGCGTGCAAAGTGTGATTTTTAAGTTACATGCAAACGTACAATACAAACACTTAGAAACATGCACACTGAGTTGCTTGAAACTAAAGTTGTATACAACCGAGCAACTGAAGTCACTTGCAACCTACTAAAATGGTTTCATGCGACCCAGTTGCGTCAGTGTGCGCGCCCGCCGCGCCGCCTTAGACTTACTATTGTTTCAGTCTGACCGAATCAAAGTACTAAGGTACAAAATTCGAAATAGCTAGAGTTCTGTTCTACGCTTATTTTCTTCTTTCAAACTCTCCGTCTTTCAAATTTACTGAAGATGAATCCTCATTTTGATTTAACGAGTTTTGTCTATTATAACTTTATAAGTAATGGTACGTCGTTTGTAGTCTTCTTCAGGGTCCCCAATTAAAGCAAGGTCCTCAATACCTTTTGTTCAAATTATTCCCTTCTATATTTCTTAACTAAACTCTTGAAAATACTAAGTACAAAACGAACCTGTAATAACCCAATTATTGTATCTTGGTATCAAACCTGCAGTAACCCAACTACAACAAGTCATCTAGGTACCTAACATGTATTTACTAAGTACTGTAACTTGTGTATCAAGGTACCAAACCAGTAGTAACCCAATTATTGAATCTAGGTAAATGACTTTTAATTACCCAACTAGTGTGTAATGAATTTATAGGTCCTCTCCAGGCTCTGGGAAAAAAATTAGTTTATGTCATAAAATTACAGAACTAAGGTCTACGATCATTATTCTGCAAACTGCATACAATTCCAGTAGGACTATTTACCGAATGGAACCGAATTGAACCTGATGGAACCTAATGGAACCTAATGGAACATGATAGAACCTAATAGAATACCGAATGGAGTCCTACTCTTGATCCTACCCACCTCTATTCGGGGAAAAATAACTTCCATTCGGTTCCATTCGGTAAATAGTCCCAGGACTATTAACCGAATGGAACCGAATGGAACCAAATGGAACCTGATGGAACCTAGTTAATACCGTATAGAACCTAATGGAATCTTTTGGAACCTAATGGAACCTGATGGAGCCAAATGGAATACCGAATGGAGTCCTACCCTTGATCCTACCCACCTCTATTCGGCTAAAAATAACTTCCATCAGGTTCCATTCGGTAAATAGTCCTGGGACTATTTACCGAATGGAACCGAATGGAAATTATTTTTCCCCGAATAGAGGTGGGTAGGATCATAGGATCAAGGGTAGGACTCCATTCGGTATTCCATTAGGTTCCATTAGGTTTCATTAGGTTCCATTAGGCTCCATTAGGTTTCATTAGGTTCCATTCGGTAAATAGTCCTACCCAACAATTCGATTCAGTATATATTTTATTATTTGTTTTTAGAGATTTTAATTTTCTGTGTGGATGACTGGTATATTGCACCCTAGGTATATTCCAACCCGGTAAGTTCCACCCCACTTTACGGGTTAGGTTTGGTTAGTTATAAATATAATTCAATTATTAATATTTTATATAATAATAGGTAATTTTCATTGTAGCAAATTAAACCTTTTGTTGATCAATCACAAGCTGTTTATTTTTCCCTACACATGTGATAGAACAGCAGAAAGAAAAGTTATGTGAACGCTCTTTATCAGTTAAGATATTTAGTTTTTCAATCACAAGCTGATTTTCTCCATTATCACCAACACAACAGCGATATTAACTGTTAGATGATGTCATATAGTACTCCTTGTTATTTGGATTTTATTTTGAATTGGATATTTTGACTTCGAGTAAAAGTGGTGCAAAATGGGTTTTGACCGAAGCCTTTTTGTACACTTTTTTTTTTCTTTTTGACCAGAAGGTGTTTTACAGGGAGGTGGGGATTATAGCACATATTGCCTATTTTACATGGAGAGATTTTGACCACGTGAGTTTTTATCCTAGAATTCAAAACAGCAACTTAAAAGCAAAAATTGAAGCCGAAACCCTCCACACCTCTTCCAACCCTTTTAGTAGAGCATAAACTGCATTTTCATGTTGAGGAGAAATTAATACTAACTTATTCAACATGTAAACCTTGAAATAAACTGCCATATTATGAATATTTGTATTTTTGTCTATAAGGATAAAATTTCAATTGACTTGAGCTACCTCTAAATATTGTTCAAATGTATCAGGATATCGTCCGAGCTATTTCTTAATGACTACGCAGTATTTAATACACCTGGAGTGGAATTTACCGGGGTGGAATATACCTGGAACTGTCTGTGTGCAACAATTGTACGAATCGCTAGCCTGACGCTGAAGAAGAAGATTGTACACTCTTTGCTTTAATATCAAATTTGAATTTTATAAACAAACAATGCGTTTTCGACCTTCGTTTCGACCTGATTATACCTAATACCTAGTTGACAATCAAAACAAATGATGTATATTCTTTTTCTTCAGACTCTGAATTAATACAGGCATTGTAGAGTTTAGATTACAAATTTTTTAAAACATATAAAATTGAAAATATGCTATCAAAAACAACACATTAGCCTCGTTGATTAAAGCAATAAAAAAATGGGGAAACCTTTAAGGAATTAATGCTATGTAGATTTTAGGCATTATTAACATTGGAATTAAAAAAAAAAACATTTTCAGCAAAGGAAGAAACACTATAGGTACTACAAAATTAACCTAACACTACCAATTAACAAAATACACAAACAAGTTATGAACACTAACTTTTTTAATTCCATCATATTAATATGACTGAGTTCAATAAAGATCAGAAAAAAATACACTTAGGCTAAAATTTTAATTACTTACACTTCGGCTAAAATTATTACTTAAATAGGTTTCGTTCATGCAGAATTTCAAAGTCAGATTGAAAAATATTACAATGTTACACATCTTCGTAAATATTAATTTTTAAATTTATATATCAAGCCTTACTTTTTTAGGTGAAGTATCTTTATAGTGACTTTTGAGAGCTTTCATCAAAACTTCTTGAACGAGATGTTGTCCATGAACCTTCTTCTCCAAATCTTGTTTCAATTCTAAAAGAAATATATAAGCAAGATTAAATAAAATAGCTTTCCATATTCTAAATCTAGGAAATAGTTTACTATTAAGTTACTCACTGTCAAAATTGGGTTTAATCCATTGGTAATTTGGGCTGCAGCACTCATAGTTACATTGAAAATATTCGACACCTGAATTGAACCGTGAAGTGATGAATTCGAAGAAGTGAGCCGAGGTAGGCAATAAACAAAATACAAATAACGCGTGAAATTTACGCATAGTGTACAAATTCAATTAACTTTATTTTGATAGTATCATAGTAGTGCCAGTCTGAAAAATAAAAATATAAAGATATCACTCTGCAAAATATTACTGCTATTTTTTTCCTATTTTCATGTAATTTGCAACAGGTACAAAACTGATTTAATAATTCAAAAGTTTAACCAATAAATAAAGTCAATATAATATTTTTCTATAGTAACTATTTCAAGCTAAATATTTGAAATTTTAAGTGTTTATTTTTACAAATTGATTGTGAAATTGCTTGCCCTTTTAAATCAGTAACTGTAAAATTTATTTGAACTTCAAACACATCAAGAATACAACCTAAATTATGACTTTTATAACAGACTAGGTTACCTGATGTGTACCAAGCTAACTTAATAAAGGAGGCAAAATGATACGAGCGGGTTACAATACCATCACTTCATGCTATGAACTGACGAACTCACAAGCTCTAAACCCTAACAACCATGTAGGTACATTCTGTGACTATGGTAATTCTTATAAATATAGTAACAAAAAGAAAATAAATTTTTTCTCTTCTTAGTAATTAATCGAATCAAAATTTAAAAGGAAAGATCAACTATTGTTTGATGTTCACCCGTTACAGAATAAAAAGAAACAAGAAGGGAACGAGGTATGTGAAGTTCCGAATGATAGTGCCGAGGTTGAGAATCTCTCATCTGAAAAACAGCCAGCTCCATTCGTATGTATAAATACTACTAGTTATACTTTACTGCTAGTTATACCATAGTAAATAAATAGATAAGTATGCTAAGTTTCGAATTCATTGACGGTGAACTTGATCCGTTCTTCAGAAACGATGTAAACAAATGACGTCACACAGAGTACTCTCAAATATTATAGGTATTATAAAGTGAATATTATAAGTGAGTAGAGTGTAAAATGTGATAAAAAAAATTTACGTAAGGTAATTTCCATGAAAATGCACATTTAACTGAATAATAGCACATTTTATATTTAAAAACAAAAGAAAAAACGTCACTCAGAGTATTTTCGGATGTTCCAATATTGTACTTGGTATACTTCTCTATTTATTTACTATGAGTTATACTATACTTAACATCTGTACAGAGTTCCGAATATTCCGTTAAATAAATAAAGTATTGGCCCATTCTCTCCTTTCTTGTAAAATATACTGGATATAATGTATCTGATGAAATAATTCTCAGAAAATGATATGTGCCTGATATAGGTATAGAAGTACAATTAATTTTCTTTGGAATAAAGCTGAAGGAAAGAAAATTTAGGTTGCGCTTGGCAAAGTTATTGATGTATAGCAAAGATATATCGCCTGTTCTATATTCAGAATATTGGGAAAAGATCAAGAACGTTGCTACCTTCACAATATGGACAACTTGCAATCTGTAGCAACATCTTTAATGATTCACTTGGAGTGTCAAACTAAATCATAAATGAGAATGATCTGATCACCACAACCGACCCAGGTACATACATGTGTAAAGCAATGTGTGGATTACAAGTTCTGTTCCTAAGAACGTGCATTGCTCATGGTTTGAATAGGCTTGCTTAACTGGTTAGTTCCAATTACCCAGACGTCAATCGATTAATTAGTGCAGTAAAGAGTGTAATCCTCAAAGAAACCCATATTTCGCTGCTTCCATTTGGTTAGAAGCAGCGAATTATTATTCCTCTCATTTGGAAAAGGTATCTAAAGTTTTGATATTTCTTGATGAAACTGAGGTTCAAAGTGTTGTTGAGTGTAAAGAGTTTCTTAATAACTTTGACCTCTTCATTTTGAAAATGTAAACCGTCTCTTGATCATAAAATGTAATAAAAAACAAAAAATTTCTTTGTTTGTTTACAACAGGTTTGAAGTTATAGTATTTCTTTCACTCCGTCGTTCGTTAGTTTGTTCTCGTTAAAGTTTGTTCTAGTTAATTTTAAGTTCTGAGGATTTAGCATAATGAGCATAAAAATCATATTTCTATAAAATGCATATGGTAAAGCATAAAGAGCATATCTTTAAGCATAACAGATATTTTAAAACATAAAAAATATATTTTTTAAAAGAAAATAAAGCATATTTTTAAAAGCATATTGTCGTAGTCCTAGTAGTAGTAATAAATAATAAGTTCAATCTTCTAAATTGGTGCTCGGTAATTTGATCTACGGGTAATTTGATCCCTAGTAATTTGGTCGCCAGTAATTTGATCCCCTGCTAATTTGATCTCCGGTAATTTGACACCCGTTAATTTGATCTCTGGTAATTTAACACCCGATAATTTCATCCCCGATATTTAATTCTTGGACTTTATTTACTTCTTTGATTTATATTAAATTTAATTAATTAAATACATCATATTATAATTCTACTTGTTCCTTCCTGAAGCCCCGTCCAGACGCTCCGACAAATGCCCAGATTTCTCTGAAATCAGGTGTTCGCGAGCAAATTTGTCCGCGATTTGGCAGGCAAATTTGTCCCCGAAAACAAGAATCGAAACTGTCAGTGACTTTCAACATGTTGTACAATTTGTCCCTGAACTAGTGTTCGCGACTGTTATTTGAATGAATATTTGTGATATATGGAGTAAATTTGATAATTACTCTCATTTTAGATATGAAAGATTGGATTCATTATTTAGTAGTCTATTTATATTATTTGATTGAGATTTTTGTAAATAAATTTAAATAAATTTTCGTATTTTTTAGAATAAATGTGATTAGTTATTTACAATTCTACATATTAGTTACTGACTAGGGTAAGTTCCGAGTTATCGAACAGTTCCACATTTTCGAACACGTATTATAAATATTACAGGCAGAGATGGGCGGGAAAGTACTTCCCAAGTACCAAGTAAAAGTACTAAGTAACAAGTAAGTACTTCAAGTACTACTTGAAGTACTGTCTAAAAAGTACTTTGAATAATTACTTAGAAGTACTTTTTACAAGTACTTGTTACTTTCCAAGTAAAAAGTACTTTGCAAAGTACATTTTTTTCCTTTCAGTCAAGAGATTTTAAAAGATTATTTCTAAAATCTCTACAAAATTAATTCATTTTCTCATCAAAACTGTATTTACAGCAACTGGATAAAAACTAGAGTTTGAAGAGGTCCAACATGTTGGAAAATTGTTTGTCAAGCAGTAAAATTGAAAACTTTGTCAAACAGTAGAATCGAAAACTAAGACTGTTAGACATATTGTACACTTTTGTGTGACGGTGAATATTTATATATTCTGACATACAATCATGTATAGAGACTATGAGTTATATTAACCAATTTAAGTACATTGAATATAATTATTTTGTGATACCTAGATATCACAACCAATATTTACCAAACGCAATGACAAATTATAAGCGTGTGGACGTGTACAGAGACTGTGATGATGTACTATCAGAGAAAAGAGTCACTGTGATGATGTACTATCAGAGTAAAGAGTCACTGTGATGATGTACTATCAGAGAAAAGAGTCACTGTGATGATGTTCTATCAGAGAAAAAAGTCATTGTGATGATGTACTATCAGAGTAAAGAGTCACTGTGATGATGTACTATCAGAGAAAAGAGTCACTGTGATGATGTACTATCAGAGAAAAGAGTCACTGTGATGATGTACTATCAGAGAAAAGAGTCACTGTGATGATGTACTATCAGAGAAAAGAGTCACTGTGATGATGTACTATCAGAAAAAAGAGTCACTGTGATGATGTACTATCAGAGAAAAGAGTCACTGTGATGATGTACTATCAGAGAAAAGAGTCACTGTGATGATGTACTATCAGAGAAAAGAGTCACTGTGATGATGTACTATCAGAGAAAAGAGTCACTGTGATGATGTACTATCAGAGAAAAGAGTCACTGTGATGATGTACTATCAGAGAAAAGAGTCACTGTGATGATGTACTGTCAGAGAAAAAAGTCACTGAGAAGATGTACTATCAGAGAAAAGAGTCACTGTGATGATGTACTATCAGAGTTAACAGTATAAATTATTAGTTTTTAAATTGTATTGTAAATGTACTTGGTACTTGAAAGTACTTTAAAAAATGCTTGGTACTTGTACTTTGAAAGTACTTTTTTATTTGAGTACTTGGGCAACTACTTCAAGTACATTGATTTACGAGTACTTGTACTTAGTACTTAAGTACTTTCGATGTACTTTTCGCCCATCTCTGATTACAGGTACTAGCAATTTTAATTATCATTTAACTCTCATTGTAATCATTAGTTTTTCTTTCTTACTTTTCTGTAAATGTGGAACCGTCCCATAACTTGGTACTTACCTGGCCTATAAGTAGGTATGAATTATTTGGTTGTTTTTCCTAATTTTACTAGGTAAGTATGTACCTAACTAGTAAACATACAATATTCTATTTAAGCCTTATAGGAAACAGTATTTAGAAGTGAGCGTAAAACGTATAGGTAGGTACCTATACGTACGTAGATAAAGGAAATTAAAATTTTGATAGACCTATATCATGATCTACGATATCTCCCACTTTGCGAGTACTAGGAGTGTCTGATTACCGAGACGTTTTTCTAGATAGGTATACTAGGTATTATGCTATAAGTAACTCAGGTTAGATATCTAGGTAAATATATATATTAGGTATATAATCGACTAGATATTTACTTAGATATATATTTATATTATATATCGTCTAGTTCTCTGATTACGCATTTATATTATATAATCAGCTATGTAGGTACCTAGTATCTCGGTAAGAATTTATATTTTACATCCGATAGGTACCTAGGTAATCATTTTTTAAATCCATGCTTGTTTCTAAAATCACTAAATTGTTAGGTATTAACTATCAACAACAACATATGATATTTTTCAAATGAATTAATTATGCAGAATCGCGAACACGGACATTTCAGTTTCCTGATCACATTGCTCTCGTCTGGACGCGAACACAGGCAGAAATGAGATTGCCCGTGTTCGTCAGAGCAAAAGTATTTCCAAACTCAGGGCATTTGTCGGAGCGTCTGGACGGGGCTTTCATTGTGTGTTTCAATTTGATTATATTTAGTAAAACGTGAGGCAATTGAAAGTGGGAGAAATGAAATGGGGGGAAGTGGATGTGGGGGAAGGGAAGGTGGGTTGAAGAGAATGTGGGGAATAGTAACTTTGGGGAAATGAAGATGGGGGAAGTAAAGATGGAAGTAGTATAGGTGGGGAATGTGAAGATGGGAGAGGTGTAGGTGGGGAAAATGTAGATAGGGGAAGTAAAAATGGGGGAAGTGAATTTGTGGTAAGTGGAGATGGTGGAAGTGTATATGGTGAAGAGTAGAAGGTGGAAATGTTGTAGGTGCAAGTGTAACTGAAGGAAATGTAGGTGGTGGAAGTGTAAGTGGTGAAAGTGTACCTACTTGGAGGAAGTGAAGATGGGGAAATGTAGGTGATGGAAGTGTAAGTGGTGAAAGTGTACTTGGAGGAAGTGAAGGCGGGGGAAATTTAGGTGTAGGAAGTGAAGGTGGGGAATATATAAGTGGAGGAAAAGTAGGTGGAGGAAATGAAGGTGGGTGAAATGTATGTGGAGGAAGTGACGGTGGGGTAGATATAGGTGGGGGAAATGTAGGTGGAGGAAGTGAAGGTGGGTGAAATGTATGTGAGGGAAGTGAAGGTGAGGGAAATGTAGGTGGAGGAAGTGAAGGTAAGGAAATATATAGGTGGGGGAAATGTAGGTGAAGGAAGTGAGTGATATGTAGGTGGAGGAAGTGAAGGTGGGTGAAATGTATGAGAGGGAAGTGAAGGTGGGGGAAGTCAAGATTTGTGGGGGGAGGAACTGTGGAGCTAAAATCCAACTTAATTTAGAAAAAATGTTGCATAGTGATAAACTGATAATGTCCGTCAGTCGGTCTATCACAAAATACGTTAAACAGACACTCTAAAAATAGTACCTCATAAAGTTGGTGTGAACCAAATTAATGTCTCCAATAAATTATTTATAAGGGAAAATCTATATACTATAATGAAATAAGCCGTATCAGTTGGTCTGTCCGTCACAAAACTGGTTAAACATACATTAGATCAAAATCGCCCCATAAAGCTGGTGCTAATCGAGTACGTGATGTGACTAAGATAATTAAATACAAAGGATATTATATTCAGAAGCATGTTACTACAAATATTTACTGCGTTTCCTATGTTTTCTGTCTAAATAGGAGTTTTTTATAATCAGTTATATCAGAACATTCTTGTTGATTCTCATCCCGTGGAATTTCCACGGGTCTTGCTAGTAATTAATTATTATGTCAATATTGTGTGACTTTGCTACAAGATTTTAGGATACATTCATTAGTTTATCGCTTTCAAAATATTTTTTACTGCACTCAAAGTTATAAAGAGTAGTCGTGGAGGAGATAAACTAGTAGATGAAATAAAATATATTTATCTTAAGCAGAAAACAAACGTAGATGAATCTGTAACATATTGGAGGTGTGAAATTAAAAGTTGCAGAAGCCGTGTTTTCATATCATCATAAACGATGAAAATTATTGATAAGCATGCTGGTGAACATAATCATAGCTTGTAACATATAGTTACATAATATCAGGATACAGTAACATAGGGTATGGTAATCAGCTGATAGAATCTATAGTTTGACGTGACCACCGGATGACTGGAAAAGGCGACTCTGACCACACTTTGAAACATGGGAAATTTAATTCTAAATTTAATTTTTTTCTGATCAATTACTAACTAGGCATTGGTTAAATTGTATTCCATTGTTTTTTTCCTTATTTGTTATTCATAGGAACTACAATTTAGCAGTTAACTAGCACTACTTTACGCTCCTAGGTAGCATATTTTCAAGACCCTATTTTTTATAGATAAGTTAAATAAATTAACAATAAAAACACACCTGAATTATATATATTCAACTTTGAGGTTCAATCGCCATTTTCGCTTTTCTTTTGTACGAAACCCTTATAAAATGACTTCAAACTTCTCGATATTAACATGCAAATACGAGGAATTATATGCCGCTCGGTCACAAACAACGAATGTGTTGTTGTGGTGACGTCATATTTTTGTATCGTCTACTATGTACTATACCCGATTATGTTCCTGTACCCTGCATAATATTGACAGAATAATTAACTGAGTATTTAATTAATTAAACATAAAGTCCAAGAAATAAATAACGTCCAAGAATTGAATATCGGGGATGAAATTACCGGGGTCAACTTACCGGGGATTACATTAAAGGAGGTTAATTTACCGGGGATCAAATTACAAGGGGACCAAATTGCCCATGGATCAAATTACCAGGGATCAAATTACCGGGAATTACCGTGGATCAAATTACTAGGAATCAAATTACCGGTCACGTTTTAAATTTATTTTCAAAACAATATTTTATTTTTATCAAGAGGGAATAATTGAAATACCTGAATAATCAATGACTGACATTTAGCATCCATCTTAATTTTAATCTGGGATATGTTACCAAAATTTATAAAAGATTTTCTCCAATGAAATACTTATTTAGGGTTAATCTCTAATTAGGGTTTATAGTTAGATTACAAAATATAATAAAAACATTGTATTTGATGAAAATAATTCGTCATAGATGTTATCATAGCAATGTGCAAAATCTATCCAGCTTTACCGAACGTCATCAGCAGGGCTGGGACAATATGCTCTAAAAACTATAGATCCCAAAAATATTATAGACGGAGAGAATTAAAGAGTATTGAATCGTTCAAAACCAGCGGTATATAGTATTCGATACCATTTCATCTATATTATTTTCGGGATCTCTAGTTTTTAGAGCATATTGTCCCAGCTCTAGTCATCAGGAATCTGAAATATAGTGAATAAAAATTCAGATGTTAATTTTAAGTCTTGAAATAACATGGAAACCTATAATTAGTTATTTATTCATGTGATTTTATAATTGTCTTACATTTTCATAATTTGAAAGAAGTTGTTTGCAATCTTTTTTCACCATATATTTATCCATCACCTTAGACTGGATTCTGCAAATCATAAAATCAATATGATAACTGACAAAATATATTCTCATCTAAATATTATTAACCTATGAATTTCAAAACTTTGAAAGTAATACCTTTTTCATAATCTGAATGTCAGGAAAACTTACAGAATTATTATTCCAGATCTTCTTCAAATTCTGCTAAGATTGAGTACTGAATGTTTTTCGAGGATGCTATCTTGGTCCTTTCCATACACATTCTATAAATCTTTAATAAAACCTCAAAAGATGTCACCAAAACATTGGTACTTCCTATAATCAATGAGGATGTTTAAAATCCATACGTATCCACAAGAGGACCTGTCTAAGATGGGCCGATGAAAGCCCCGAATGCAAGAGAAGACGACCATAATCCAGATACCTGACCAGACGTCGAATTATTTTCCGGAAAACCTAATTCCACAGCGTCCTTTTGAACTCCCGTAACAGTGGACATAAGTAGAGCACCTTGACCGATTCCTTGAATCACCAAAGATGTACATATTAGTAAAACTGAAGATTTTAGAGGTAAGAAAGGAGCTGGTCCGATCAATACGAACGAAATTATTATAAATGTCGCTCATATCACAATGATAGCTCTGTGATGTAATCCCATGGTGGCGAACTTTCCTCACACGGGCGTTGATATTGCATAAGAAATTCCCAAAGTAAAAAATATCATTTCGACATGAAAAGGAGTTATTCCAAACGATATTAAATGAGGATCTAATTAAAGATACTTCGAGAAACCCTAAGTTTATTTGCGACATGAATATTGCGAACATTGAGAGAACAATTTCTGGATTCTTCATAAAATCCAGTGTGCTATATTCTGAGGTATATTTTTGAACTTCACTCGAAGGTAAAAGTAAACATAGAAGTAATACCTGTTAGAAGTAATCCACAACCAAGAATAACAAAAGGAGTCGTGTATCCCCCAAAATAGTACAACATACCGCCTATGAAAGGACCGACTGCTGCACCTACCTCGAAGAAGGTTTCAAGTATGGATGGCATAGAATCTAAACAGTTTGAAAATTCTATAGTTGAAAACCCTATTGAAGTTGGGAAGAAAGCGGATTCTCCGATTCCTTGAAAAATTCTGATTAAAAATGATGTGATAATAAAAGCTATCTTGTTATCGATATAAATTAATGATCCAAAAGTAATGCAAGATATTCCAGATATAAAGATGCCTGATATCATCAGCAGTTTCGGTCCAATCTGCTTAACATAGTTGCCGAAGATGGGAGATGTGAGGAAGATGACTAAGTTGAACACCCTGAAAATCATTCCGTGCTCGTTCGCTGAAACGCCTTTAGATGATGCAACATGAGGGTAGAATGACGCTTGTATGGATATCGAAATGCCGCTAAAGAGATATTGCTATTGATACGAATATCTTTTTCTGTCTCCTAGTTAACGCCATTGCAATCAATTATTCAACCACTGAATATATTCTACACTACACAACTAGTTCATTTTCTCTGCGCCTTTTTTCTAGGTTACCTTGTTCTGTGCCGATTGATATTACACTGAGTTATCAATGCAGATGTTCGTTCTCAACAATGAGAGATAAAATTATTTAATAACATAAGCAGTTGGTATAACCGACACGAGTAGTTGGTATAACACATAGGAGTGATTGGAGAAACATACACAAGTAGTTGATGTAACCTTGTTCTGTAGTTGTTTTAACCATTACATATAATTGGTTCAACCATCACGAGCAGTTTTGACTATCACAGATAGTTGTTGTAACCATCGGGAATTAAAAATAATCAACTCACATATGTGTTGTCTTAACCAACGTCAATTTAACTCATATTAAATAGTACCTGCAACTTACCACGTAGGTAGGCGCACAGATAAACCATAAAATTTAGTCAAAACAAATCAAATATGATTTGATTCAACTAATCCTTTCTCTGTGTGTACAAGCAAATATGTCTCCAAATTTATACAATCTGTGAATTTTAAACATGAATCTAAAGTTGAATCATACAAGGTATGATTAGGTAAAAAAAACAGACTAAAAACAATAATTAAGAAAGGCAAAACAAACTGACTTAATTATTGTAAATGTTAATACATTAAGTCTTTTAACTTTGTTCTCGTATTCTATCAGAGTGAATTGATGGATAAAATAAGTGAACAGGTGGCCAGTTGTGAAAGATCTCTCTTTATTTTCGATGAAGTTCAGAATCTTCCACTGGGACTGATTGATGCGATAAAACCTTTCATTGATTACTACACGGATATCAAAGGAGTTAATTTCAGGTCAATGTTAAGCACAAAATAATAATATATGTTGCTATATTAAATTCATAAAGATTGGTGCTAAATTATACTAAATTGCTACTTTTACTTTGTTCTATCAACAGAAAATCCATATTTTTGTTTCTTAATACCTATGGAACCAGAGAAATTTTGAAGTTCTCACTCAATTGGTTTGGTGAGGGCAAGATTCGGGAAGACATTTCCCTGTGCGATGTTGAACCCTTAGTTCAAAATATAGCATTCAATAAGCCAGGTAAAATCACACTTCAAATATAACTACTAAATTTTATGATAGATAAATGAACTTTAACACTGTCTATTAGTCTTTGATGACATAATTACAAATAGCTTATGATAAATATGAAATTACAATTATATCAGATCCATTAAGTGTACTCATTGTTCTTTTGAAAGGCTACTTCACAGTAATGGAATAGTGCTACAATAATCCTTCTTCTCTTGGACAATATAATCAATTATTCTTTTACAGCTGAATGACAGAAAAAAAATAATAAACTTTCGTACCTCACGCAATTTGATCTTCTCTGTAAGGTAGTTTTCTGCTTCTAGCCACGAGAGATATTCACACTGTTTTCTTTGCAATCATTCACCAGGAGGTTATTACATGAGTGAACTGATCGATGGTTCCTTAGTTGACTATTACGTGCTTTTTTTCCCTCTGGAGAGAAGACATGTTGAGCTCTGTGCCAGGGATGAACTCAAAAGATTGGGATATGTAAATGCTGATATTGTGAAGTAAGTCAATCTTCCTATTTTCCAGAACGTCGCTGAAGCTTTTAAAAAATTATTCACAGTTTAGATATTTATATTCATATTAAATAAATAAATGCACAGTAATTAATTACATTTATTTTTATTTGCAGGAAAGTTGCGGTCGCTGAAGTTTATCGACCAACTGGTAAACCTCTATTTGCAAGCAAAGGCTGCATGAATGTCCATCAGAAAGTTATTTTCTTCCTTCCTACTGTTGAGCTTTGATTATCAAAAGATTAGCCATTTAACCACTATGTATTGATTATTATCGTCACATCCGTGCTGCGATATAAGATAAATACTAATTGTTATTACGGTTCTAGGACAAATCGCCGCCTGACAATTCGCCGCCTGACAATTCGCCGCCGGACAACTCGTCGCGGACAATTCGCCGTAAGGAAAACTCGCCGCGTGATTTATGTTTGCCGGCGTATACATCATTTACATATATTTATAAATGTTATAAATTTGAACAATGATCTGGTTCTATACGCTCAAGACTGACATAAAACAGTGGTTGACAAATTTCAATATTTCAATTAATTAGTTTCTTTTGTTATATATGTGAGAATATTTCAGGCCACAAAAAATATTACAGCTATTAATTTAAATTTAGAAGTGAAATTTTATCCAAACAAAAGGCTTTCTAGTTGACGTCAAAAGGAAATTAAATACAAGGAACACAATAAAGAAGTTAGAAAACAAAGTGACTTCTTTAACAAAGGCACTAACCTCCAGTCCGTGACAATACTCATGGATGCTGAAAAGCTGCTTCGTGGATGCAATCGCTTACAAAGGAAAGAGATAAAAAGGAACACAAGCTAGCGCAGATGACTGCTCTCTCGAATAAAAGAGGAAAATGAAGAGGTGATAGTAAATGTAACTTATTAGCCTACCTAAAACAAAAAACTTTAACTTCGTAGTTAAATAACCTTTTATTAGCACTGATGTACTAGTTTTAAACTATAAAGTGATTTTTAAACGTAATAAGAAGACACCTGGCCTTGTTTTCTTTCCAATAGCAAATTATTTTCAGAAAAATACTTACAAATAGAAGGAAGAAAATTTTATTGTTAATTTACAACACACGCAATGTTTATATAATAGTAAAAAAAAACATTATATTTAACTTTTGAAATGGAAAAGAAAACATTTTCAAATACTGCTAAGAAAATATGATGATTAATTTACAACACGCAGCTTATATTTATTATATTTAAAATATATTTTTATATATAAATGGTGTAGGTATACGGCGGTAAAACATATATCACACCGCGAGTTGTTTTGGCGCCGAATTGTCCTAGCGGTGAATTCTCCTAGCGGCGACTTGTCCTCTCGGCGAATTATCCGGTCAACATAATAATATATGCCTAGTTGAATAAATTATTAACGATTCAACTATTTAAAATTCAAGGCTTTAAATTTTATTTTTATAAAACGGAATTTATAAAGTCATTCATAAAATTAGCCAATAGAACAGCTTCGAATGATAGAAATTTTCTTAAATAGTGAAATTCTAACAATACCACCGATTACATTGTCTATTTTAGTAACAATAAGTCAGTAGAAAACTACTTTTTTAATGTAATGAATTTATATAAGAAATGCAATAAATGTTAAGTATTCTTAAAGATTATATGTATTTCAATTCAGTTTGATATCAATTATCTTATCATTAGGACTAATTAGGCAATTTCAAAGAAATTTGAGCAAAACACTTTTCTTCTATATAAAATTTACTAATACTTTAATTTTATTCATTTCTTGTCAAAAGGTTGTTTTCTCCTTCTAATCCACTAATTCTTTCGCATTATTTTTGGTGTTTTTCTTTGTGTTTAGCGCATTTATTTTCTTTCTTCACATTGACTATCTAATTCATTAACTTCTTGTTCTTTTCTCTCTCAACTTTCTTCTTTTGTATTTCCCTCTCTAGCAATTTTTCCATTTCTTCACCTGCTCCTGCATGGATTCAAACCTGATACGTTAATCACTGCTTCATGCTAAACATTGTGACACGGAGCTCAAATTAACCTCAGCCTAAATGTTATATATTTTACTTTTAGAAAATAAAGTATTGTCAACTTTAATTTTTTTTTGATAAGGAACAATACACAATTTATTTTTCCAATTTTTCTGAGCAAAATTTGAAAAATTTCATCGTGGTACATTTCACCCTATTTATTGATCAGCAATTAATTATTAGTGAATGAGACATGTATATAAGTGTAAGGAGACAGCAATTTATTTATTAAATATTTCTTTCTTGATTTAATTTCTTTAGTTTTGGTACTATACCTAACATACTTTTTTCTCTCTCTCTTTCTTTAAATATGTTATTTTTCTTTATTTCTTACAGATTGATTTCCTCGTATTTTTTTAAATACCTGCAGATGATAAATGCATGTTCTTTAACTCATCATCTCTTCAATGAGACATGTCTATATGTATATAAGTTTCAATGTGTTTTAATTCAGTCGACTCATTAGGTTAGTACTTAGATGATGACCGGTTGAGACTATCAGATATTGTCAATGCTATTACATGCATCTGTCATGATTTGTTATCCTCTTTAAAAGGTTAATCTGTAATGAAAACTTATGTTCTTATACATCAGTAATCACAATCTAATTTACATAAATAGTTTTTGAAGATATCATACTCTTCAGTGTACATAAATACGTAAAATTATATTTATTTCATATTTTTATATTTATTTATGTATGATTTATTTAATTTATCAAAATTAAACTTAATATGAACAATATTGTTATGAATGTAAATCAAATAATGGTTTCAAATGTCAAGGTATGGATTTTGTCTTTTTATCTGATTATTTATTTCTTTTACTCAATCTGCTTGTACATTGTACAACTTCAAATTTTGATCTTTTTTCTAAAACCTTGTCCATTTTCTGGTTGTATTTTTTGTTCAAAAATTACAATTCCATTACCTTTGGCTCGTTTCAAAATGATAATTTTGACATCCTTTCTTTAATTTGTAGCGATCCATATTGGTTATGTAGAAAATTAATAGATGGTTGTTATCGTATAGAAGTATATTTGACAAACTATTTAATTATTAATTCTAATATTGATTAAGATAAATAACTAAAGTACATAGCAATAAATATTCAAAAAAATGGGAAGAAAATCACGTACATCAATCCAATCTTATTTTTCTAAATTCTATCGGTTGTAGGTAACTTTCCTGAGAAGGGCGTGGCCTAAAGTTTATCGTACTGGACTTCAGCGCAGCACCATCGGGGTTCAAGACTCATTGAGGAATAGGAGGATTATTATTTCGAAAATAAATTATTTTTATTTACTTTAAAATTATTGAATTATTTCTGAAGAAAATGAATGTACACCTTTTGTTTTGATTGTCAACTAGGTATTAGGTATAATAAACAGAGCTGGGCGTTCCGCACGAATGTTCGCGAACCTTTATTCGCGAACCGGTTCGGACTGGAAAATGGGTTCGGACATTCGGATTCGGAACCTCTTCAAAAACGGTTCGGACTTCAGTGTTCGGAACGTCTTTTTCGCAAGTCCGAACCTCCGTACCCGGGGAAAACTGAACTGTTCATTTAATTATGTTACGTTCTGAACATGTACCGTACCTCTCGGCTACTATTATATACCTAGATTTCTGCTTAACACTGAAGCGAAGAACATGCGTCTTTCCCTGCTTTTCTTCCATTACGTTATTCATCCTTTCTTGAATAGCGGTAAGTTTTATAATAATCTTAACAAGTTAATTCTTTAATAACTGTTTATGTTCCCTCAAATCTCAATTAAAATTGCTTGAAATATGTAGAACTATAGGTAAGGTTATAAACAAAGTAAACGTATATATGTATTAGGTAACATTACATAACACCCTACCCTAGTACCTTAGCCGTTGCCTAACGAGTCCTCATGGAAAAATACTAATAACTTAAGTTCAAGAACGATTTTAAAGCTGTCTTTTCAATCGTTTAATTTTTCGCATAAATACATACGATTAGACAAAAACGAAGGTGATAAATGGTAATATACTCATATTATGAGCATTTATTCAAATCTATAATAATATTAGGAATATTATTAATAAATCCATTTAATATTCGTGTAAAGGTATATAATTAGATAAACTTATTAAAGAAACGTTTATATACTTTAGGAAACCATTAATATCATAAACGAAGGCCTAAAATGCATTGCTGTTTATAAAATTAAAATTTTAAATCAAAACAAACAGTGTACAATGTTCTTCTTCAGCCTCAGATTATGATTCGGACTATTGTTGCACACATAGTATTAAAAATTTTAAAAGCAAATAAAAAATATTCACTGATCCAAATTATGTGCAGTTTGCATAATAATGATCCTAGACCTAATCTTATTTTTTTTCCCCGGAGCCTGGAGAGGACCTTTAAGAAATATCTTAAGACACAGTCATGTCTCGATCGCTCATATTACTCACGGTACAGGAACATAATCGGGTATAGTACCTAGCAGACGACACAAAAATATGACGTCACCACAACAACACAATCCTTGTTTGTGACCGAGCGGCCCATAATTCCTCATATTTGCATGTTAATATCGAGAAGTTTGAAGTCATTTTATAAGGGTTTCGTACAAAAGAAAAGCGAAAATGACGATTGAACCTCAAAGTTGAATATATAGATATAATTCAGGTGTGTTTTTATTGTTAATTTCTTTAACTTATCTATAAAAAATAGGGTCTTGAAAATATGCTACCTAGGAGCGTTAAGTAGTGCTAGTTAACTGCTAAATTGTAGTTCCTATGAATAACAAATAAGGAAAAAAATAATGGAATACAATTTAACCAATGCCTAGTTAGTAATTGATGAGAAAAAAAATTAAATAGAGAAGTGCTAAGTTTAAGTAGGTTTTTCCATGTTTCAAATTGTGGTCAGAGTCGCCATTTTCAGTCACCCGGTGGTCACGTCAAACTATAGATTCAATCAGCTGATTACCATACCCTATGTTAGTGTATCCTGATATCACTTACCATTTGGCATTTGAAAAGTTTATTATTTCATAGTTTTTTGTAATAAAGTGGGGCCTTCCTGTTGGGTTGGTTATTAACGGAATAAGCATATTCGATTAATTTTATATAAAATACTCGTTTCATTTGCTGACATTAAAATTTCGAGCTGACTTACCTTTATTGTTTCATGGTTAAATAATTTCAACTTCCGACCCCACAATTATAAAGACGCTACATATTGATTGCCAGAGCTGGGCGCGCGAACCTTTTTTTAGGTTCCGAATCCGAACCCGAATCTTCGTCGATTTTGGGTTCCGAACCTCCGTATAGCGAACCCAATTTGGAAAAGTTTGGTCCGAACATTTGTTCCGAACCAAACATTTAGTCCGAACATTTAGCTAACCTCTGATTTTTTAGGTTATTATTTTATATCTAAAAATTAAGAAAAATAAAAGTGAACTACAGTCTACACATTTATATTCGGCCCTTTTACTAACTTATGCTTCCAAGGCTATTAGGGCAACCTATATAAAAAAAAGTTTTTTCAACAAGATACTAACTATTTGTCAGAAACAAGTTACAACGAGAAAGTTTCACTCTATGTTAAAAAAACACTTGTCTTATTTATAAACCTACGTTACTGTATTTTTACAAGTTGTTAGTTTTTGTACTAAACTAATGTGTACCAAATTTCAAGTAAAAATATTGAATATATAAGGAGAAATAAATACATAGCTATAAAAGAGATTGGCAATTGAGTGAGCTGAACTGTTATTGGATGGAGTGTGAACCAATCACAGCTCGCGCATTTGTCTCTACTACATACATAAAACGTGGACACATTCTTGCGTATTGGGTAACCAATCTGTATTTCTACGTTGCCACACGTCACTAAAGTACAATTAATTCCAAAATTTACGCTGATTTACGCCGATACGTAAATATTTAACTTTTGAATTAAAAAATATAGTTGGTATTTATGTAGCAACAAAGTCAAGAAAATTTAAAGAAATGACATGAAATATATAAAGTAATTTTAAAAAGATATGCTTATAAAACATACGTCAAATTCATTAGGGTTAATAATAATAATTATACTGTGACTTCATATGACTACATTATAGAGGATTTGCACTGGTAGAACTGCTATTTCATGAAATACAACTAATTTAGAGAATTTACTAAATAGGAATAAGAGATTCATAGAAAACTTACGAATATTTGTGTAGACTAATCTAAATATGTTCACTATACCGGATTTTACTATTCAGCGTGATTCACTATACAGGAGTTCACTATAAGGGAGTTCCACTGTATTTACTATACTTAATAAGTTAGTATCATTGAGTATGACTAGGGTAGGGTGTTATGTAATGTTACCTAATATATACGTTTATAACCTTACCTATAGTTCTACATATTTCAAGCAATTTTAATTGAGATTTGAGGGAACATAAACCGTTATTAAAGAATTAACTTGTTAAGATTATTATAAAACTCACCGCTATTCAAGAAAGGATGAATAACGTAATGGAAGAAGAGCGGGGAAAGACGCATGTTCTTCGCTTCAATGTTAAGCAGAAACCTATGTAGGCTATATAATAGTAGCCGAGAGGTACGGTACATGTTCAGAACGTAAAATAATTAAATGAACAGGTCAGTTTTCACCGGGTACGGAGGTTCGGACTTGCGAAAAAGACGTTCCGAACACTGAAGTCCGAACCGTTTTGAAGAGGTTCCGAATCCGAATGTCCGAACCCATTTTCCAGTCCGAACCGGTTCGCGAATAAAGGTTCGCGAACTTTCGTGCGGAACGCCCAGCCATGTTGATTGCCAATAATGAAAGGGTTTCCCCACAATCTTTCAAAATGACCCTGACTGCCCGTTCTGAGGCAGATTCATTTTCCCACATCTGATGATCTGCGGTTATGCAAGTCTGTAATTGGGGCCCGCTAAAGGTAGATGTCGTACCGACAGTTGACCCTAATACATCTTACAAAATATAGGGGCCAGAGAGATTTTCAGTGATTGATTTTAGTGTAATTTTCCAAATCAATTAAATATACATATTAGATCTACATTTTCTAAGTTACATTTACTTAAAAAATGCCTTTCCGCATTTAAGGTTTCGCTCTCTGGTGAAAATTAGGCCTAATTTTAGTTTAATGAC
>CANNZV010002029.1:140111-173010 GCA_947561585.1 Caprella mutica | reverse complement strand
GTTTTAACTAAAAGACTGTTGTTACTAGGTACCAAGTTACTAAAGTATAGCCGTATAGGGAAAATAACCAAAAATATTGTAACTATCTATAGAGTAAGTACCGAGTTATCGAACGGTTCCAGTTTTACGAACAAGTAAAAAAGGTTATTATGAGTATAAAATAATAATTAAAATATATATTTTACGTGCTCGAAAATGTAACCGTTCGATAACTCGGAACTTACCCTAATTAGTCAGCTATCTAAATTGTACATAACTAATCAATATTCTTATATCAAAATATTTATTTAAATTTAATAACAAATATCTCAATCGAATAATTAAACTAGGTAGTATGAACCATATCATAGGTAAAATGGTCATCACTCATCAGTATAAAATGTACTCAATATATCACAAATCTTCATTCAAATAACAGTCACAATAATACATCTTTTTATCTAGATTTTGATTTTATATATTTCAATAATATTTTTTTACAACGACCATAGTTGTGAAAATGCATGATTATTTAAGATTCTAGAATAATCATATCCAATAATAATTAAATGTTAGTTCAACATTTGAATATAATTTGGTTATAGCAATACAGAGACCATTTGACAATGGTATAGAGTCATAGACTATAGCTTTTATTTGCAGTTCTAGGCTCATTAATTTGTTAAACATTTCGGTAGGTACCTAAAAACTACTGATAGAGGGGGAGGGAGGGGGTGAGATGATGTTTGAGCGTATAATACTATATAGTAAATAGGGATATACAGATTTGGGGAAAATGATTTGGCGGTAAATGATTACAGAGAGAAAAAATAATGTTTTTAACTGTGTACTTCTATTTCTTTATAAACTGTTATTTTATTTACAAATTTATATATACTATACATTCGTGTTAACATCTTATGTAATTCATTGTATTAGTTTCTGGTCATTCAAAGCTTGAATGTTTGTAAATAGGTTTGTTCTCATACAGTCAGTTGGGGTGGACTTGCGTTTTGTAAACCACTGTCTATCTGTGTATCATATTTACACATTCTATCAAACGTTTGGAATCAAACTCATTTGTTTTCTCTTTCTTTTTAATGTAAAAATATAGTCTTTGAAGGGAGTGTCTCACTAATTTAACTTCCCCCCCCCCCCCGTAAAAAACCCGCAAAATTCAAACTTTATTAAAATCCCTATTTCTCTCTCATTATTTGACATAGAGACATATGGTTCGTTTCATTTTGTTCAAAAATTTTCACTCTACAATTATTTAATAGTCCTTTCATCAAATTCGCATTCTCAAAAATAATGATAACATAATTTTAAAAAAATACATTTTTAAATGTGGTTACATTCTCCCATAGACTTTTTTCCACGTTGTGGAATAACATTCCAACTGACCGTAATTCCACGTGAACTAGGATGAAATAATCATAAATCAATAATTTTCTCATATTGATAACCATTTCAAGAAAAAGCAGGAGTATATAGTACTAAACTATATAATATATATTTCAATTTGTTTTCCAAATCTATATTCTTTAATTTGCTGAATTTCAAATTCAAATATTCCTTTCTGGTATTATTTGTATTTGTAGTTAAGATACTAATTTTTCTGTCAATTAATAATTATTTGTGCAATATATTTTAATCAGATGAAATTTAATTAAATTTGAGATAAATTAATTTAAAAATACCCCCTTCCTATATGCACGTCCCTATTTCATTTAGGGACGTGAACTAGGAAAGGGGTATATGTATGTATTTAGTTAAATATATTTTATGTAAATAAATTTTATGTATAATGGGGATCATAAAATATATTGATAGGCCAATTAAAATGGTGGATTTTGGAGATTATTAAAGTGGACAATGATATATTATTATGGTGGGCAATAATATAGTATTTTTGGTTGGCCATAAAAGATTATAATGGTTGGAAATGAAACATTTTTTGGATGGGCAATGAATAGAAGATTAGGGTGGGCAATGAAAGATTGTGGTGGGCAATGAAAGATTATGGAGGGCAAAAAAAGATTATGGAGGGCAAAAAAAGATTATGGTGGGCAATGAAGGATTATGGTGGGCAATGAAGGATTATGGTGGGCAATGAAGGATTATGGTGGGCAATGAAGGATTATGGTGGGCAATGTAAGATTATGGTGGGTTATGGAAGATTATGGTGAGCAATGAAAGATCATGGTGGGTACTGAAAGAATATGGTGGGCAATGAACGATCATGGTAGGCAATGGAAGATTATGGTGAGCTATGAAAGATCATGGTGGGCAATGAAAGATTATGGTGGGCAATGGAAGATTATGGTGAGCAATGAAAGATTATAGCGGGTAATGAAAGATTATAGTGCGAAATGAAGGATTATGGTGGGCAATGAAAGATTATAGTGGGAAATGAAGGATTATGGTGGATAATGAAAGATTATGGTGGGCAATGAAATATTATGGTTGGCAATGAAAGATTATTGAGGGCAAAGAAAGATTATGGTGGGCAATGAAAGATTATGGTGGGAACTGAAAGATTATGGTGGACAATGAAAGATCATGGTGGACAATGGAAGATTATGGTGAGCAATGAAAGATCATGGTGGGCAATGAAAGATTATGGTGGGCAATGGAAGATTATGGTGAGCAATGATAGATTATAGCGGGTAATGAAAGATTATAGTGGGAAATGAAGGATTATGGTGGGCAATGAAAGATTATGTTGGATAATGAAAGATTATGTTGGATAATGAAATATTATGGTTGGCAATGAAAGATTATTGAGGGCAAAGAAAAATTATGGTGGGCAATGAAAGATTATAGTGGGAAATGAAGGATTATGGTGGGCAATGAAAGATTATAGTGGGAAATGAAGGATTATGTTGGATAATGAAAGATTATGGTGGGCAATGAAAGATTATGGTTGGCAATGAAAGATCATTGAGGGCAAAGAAAGATTATGGTGGGCAATGAAAGATTATAGTGGGAAATGAAGGATTATTGTGGGCAATGAAATATTATGGTTGGCAATGAAAGATTATTGAGGGCAAAGAAAGATTATGGTGGGCAATGAAAGATTATTGTGGGCAATAAAAGATTATTGTGGGCAATGAAAGATTATGGTTGGCAATGAAAGATTATAGTGGGTAATGAATGATTATGGTGGGCATTGAAAGATTATTGTGGGCAATGAAAGATTATTGTGGGCAATGAAAGATTATTGAGGGTATTGAAAGATTTTGGTTGGCAATGAGAGATTATGGTGGGCAATCAAAGATTATGATAAACAATGAAATGTTAAGGAGTCAATGAGAAATTATGATGTGCCGATCATAATCTCACATAAGTTATACAAATATTTTTTTTATATATTAAATGTTAAAAGCGTGACATTTTTCTTGCAACCAACCAACAGACAAAGACACAAAATGTGAGGTATCGGAATGATAAAATATTCAATAATTTCACTTGGATCAAGTATTATTTCTCATGGATCAAATTCAATTGCATAAAAATCAAATTCATTTCACATGGTGCAAAGTCAAATCCACTTTGATAAAATTGATATTCTCTTGGATCAACTATTATTTCATTTGGATCAACTAGACCTGTAAAAGGTATAGTTGGGTTCGTTCTTTCCCGACTTTATCTTTCATCGTAAGGACAATACTGTTTAGAAGCACAGTTACCTCTCAACCCTCCAAATATTCTCCTGTGAGATTAATATTGTAGAAGCTGACAAGGTGTCTAGTTATTAATTTCAATAATAAATATTTATGAAGCATGTTATCACTAAATATTTGTAAATATAATAATAATTGAAAGAAAAATGATAATTCTCCGTACATAAAATTTTCATTATAAACTTTATATTTATTTTGACAATAACTATTACATTTATAACCTCAATAAAAAGTTGATTTTTTTTTACAGTTACCTCTATCACAGTCCACCATTGAAATAGTTTTCAATAAATGAGCAATATTTTTAGAAAATGAATTTCAACCAATCAGAGGCCGCGTAACATAACTTGCGTAGAGCACTCTTCACACGGTGTAGCACATACAGTGAATAATGATCTACGCATAACACTGGCGCACGTAGATCACTCTTCACTTCACTCACTTGCAACGCCTGTGATCTACGCGCGTAGATCACTTTACGTGTCACAATTTGCCGTTTTTATAGTAATCTACACGCGTAGAGCACTTTACATTTGGTGTTATTCTGCATAATTATTGAGGGATCTACGCGCGTAGAGCACTATACAACTCTTGCGTAGATCACTAATCAAAGTTACTCTTCAATTGATGAAAAAATTGTATCTTGGTCTCTTTTTTTTCCGCCTCTCATTGTACTGTTAACAGGTAAAATCATTTTTAAACTGATGGACATAATCTAAGAACAGGTAAGCAAAGTGTGAGGTTGATTATTTTTGTCATTGCGCGAAGGTTATTCTTAGAGCTAACTCTGTGATTTTACTTGCTAAAAGGCAATGAATAGAAGGAAAAAAGATTTATTGGTAGACATTTTAATTCAGGGTGCTTACACTTCTTCGTTGGAAACTATTTGGAAATAGAATAACTTCAGCTATATTTTGATCTCATTGAAGTTTTCACTCTGAATATTCGTTCTTAGCTTGTTCATTGCATGGTCAAGGCCAGCTTCACACTTGCATTTTTAACAGCGCGGAAAAATCTCTTCTTAAAATGTGTCCATACATGCGTTTCTTATCGCCGAAGTAAAAAAATTATTTTATTTTCCATCATAGACAAAAAACGCAAGAGTAAACATATTTTAAGAAGAACTTTTTCCGCGGTGTTAAAAAATAGCAATTGTGAAGCAGGCCTTAGCCATGCAATGAACAAGCGAAGAATGAATATTCAGAGTGAAAACTTCAATGAGATCAAAATGTAGCTGAGGTTGTTCTATTTCCAAATAGTGTCAAAGGAAGAAGTCTATAAACACCTTATATTATAATGTCTACCATTATATTTTTTTTCATTCACTGCCTTTTAATAAGTAAACACATAGTTAGCTCTATGAATAACCTTAACACAATGACAAATATAATCACCCTCACTCTTTTCTTACCTATTCTCAAAATGTGTCCATCTGTTCAAAAATGTTTTTACCTGTTGATAGTACAATAAGAGGCGGAGAAAAAGAGACCAAGATGCAGCTTTTTCGTCCATTGGCGGAAACATATATTTGTGGCCCATACTATATTTTATGTTAAATTAGTAATAAACTACAAAATTGTCAGACTAATGGGGCGTTGGACTGACTAATGGGGCGTTGGACTGACTAATGGGGCGTTGGACTGACTAATGGGGCGTTGGACTGACTAATGGGGCGTCGGACTGACTAATGGGGCGTCGGACTGACTAATGGGGCGTCGGACTGACTAATGGGGCGTCGGACTGACTAATGGGGCGTCGGACTGACTAATGGGGCGTCGGACTGACTAATGGGCTGTCGGACTGACTAATGGGCCGTCTGACTACTGAATAGTAATCCTTACTCCAGAGCTATATATAATATAAACTAGTTTTTGGCACTTATTAGAGTGCATACATTTACCAGTTTGCGCCAATTTGTTAAAATATCATCGCCACACAGAAAGAATCATCTGTTGCAATATCATCTATAAGTTAAATGTATTCAGATGATCAAATGTAAATTTTTTTTTGACCGTTTCAGTGACCCTGACTGATCACTCTCTAAATCTAATCAAATAGTTCCTGGATAAAGATCTCTGTACTGCCAAATTTCAGGCTATTTGGTTGAATACTTTTCTAGTTAGTTGGATAAGATTAAGAATAAACTAGATTACATACAAAAAAGTTAAAAATTATAAATGAATTTGTCAATCTTGACCTTTAAACGTGATCGCTTCTAAAATTCAATCAAATGGTTCCTGGATGATTACCAATCATCCCACCAAATTTCAGACAATGTAGTTGAATATTTTCTGAGTTATAAATGACCTTGACCTGATCATTCCCAAAAGCATATTAAGACAGTTTCTGGATAATTACAAATTGTCCCATCAACCCGCTCGGTAGCACTGTGGTATGAGCGTTCGCCTCATGTTAGTAAGGTCGTACGCTCGGGTCCCTGACTGACTCAGTGGGATTTATGCCCTGTGTGAACGAGTGGTTACTTGGTTACGAGTCATCTGGCTGGGATTAGGTCAAGGTAGGGATTTAGTACATATGGGCCCTTTTGCTGTCTCTTTGGAGCGTCCCATCAACTTTAATATCTTAATTGTCACACCAAATTCATTTAATTCATAAGTCTCTCTTCAATTAAAGAACTAATTTATTAATTAAGTGCTTTCACTGTTTCAATCTAAGGGTATAAAGTCTGAGTTAGGACTGCTGAGTCTGTACATAAAATACTAAAACTCTGTCCAAGTATTTAAAATTTTAGACTCTTACTCCACTAGTCCAAATCCCTTTATAAGTACTATAGTCATTTGAATGTTTGCACCTATAAATATTTATTTGGTTTCTAACTATAAGCTGTTATTAGCTCTTATAAGATATGTAACATGAAGAGTAACAGATGAAATGGATCAAAATTTATGACTTATATCAAATATTTGGAGTTGGAGTCAATACAAGTATTCAACTCCTCACTTCGACTCCATCAAAAAATGATCAGACTCCATTGCGCTGATCAGAGTCATCAAAAAAGGATCAGACTCCATTGCGCTGATCGGAGTTGGCACTAATTCTCTACTCCTGACTGCAACTACTAATGGAATCTCTGAGTCTGAGTTTATAGCCCTGAGTACCAGCATATAATGCCAAGCTCTTATTATGAGGATTTCACACCAAAATTAACATTGCACAATATTATGAATCATCTGAAAATTGAATGTTGAATATTATATACCTAGATTTGCATGTTTTATGTGTGAACAATGCTCAATTTTTTCCTACCTAGTATATTTATCAGGGCTGTGGGGTCGGTACATAAAATGTTCGACTCCAACTCGGACTCCTTTATTTTGAATTTATTCACTCAGACTCCATTATAAAGAATTTCAGATTGACTTGTATCTAATGTTTGGAGTTGGAGTCGGTACAAATTTTCGACTCCTGAATCAGACTCGGACTCTATCAAAAAAGCTTAGAATCCAACTACACAACTCTGACTCAGATTCCACATCCATGAAATTTATATGATTGTTTCTGAGAACTGAAGGGCCTACATGCTTTTTGTTGAGAACAGGAGGGAGAAGGCAATAATAATTAACAAAATAGAGGAATAATTGAGCTATCAGCCAATCTGCAGATTATGCCCAATCTTTCAAAAGACTTTCATTTTAAGACACTTAAGTCTCAAAAAGATTTTCTGATTGCTCTCCAAAATGACCAGTTCTCATAAATGTCTCCATTATTACATGTTAACATAAATGTTTATTAGGATACATAAAGATAGATTTTCAAATCATTCAATCTGGCTGCTTGCTTTCTAATATTCTAAATGGAAAGCATGAGTGATAGATTCAAAGTCTTGTGCCTGCTGTGTCTGTAAACTAGAAGTCTCCATAGACTTTTTCTGGAATTATAATTAGTTTCCCTTAGTCTTAAACTATACGGTTTTTTCATTAATTCTGTCTCATCTTCTACTCTTTAAATCAGTCAATTGAGTTTTTCATTTTTCAGGAGGTTCAGTGAATATTCAAAGTCTTGTTCTTATTTTCAAATCATGCTATCTGGTGGTTTGCTATCTAGTATAATAAATAAAAATCATGAGCAGGTGAGACTTAATCCCAATTGAACCAATCTAGAGGCTAGTGGTTGAAGTTCTCCGCTGTCTCAATTCTCTCAACATAGGTAGAAAGGCGGGAGAAACTGAGGGTTATCATTAACTTTTGTCAATGATGAGGTGAAATACTGTGCATTATTTTTTACTGAAAAAGCTTGAAAGAAAAATTATAGCCTAAATGCTTCGATTTTTTTACAGATTTTTTCATTGTTAATAAATTCAGGCATCAGCATACCCATTGATATAATTAAATCATCAATGAAATATCTCTTCTCTGAGAGAATATTTCTTTCATTCTTTACGTAATTTCTCTCTTTGAGTATTAGTAAATCCAGTAATCGTAATGAATGGTCATCGAAGGACATCAAAAAGATTAAAGCAGTAAGTGACTTGTTGAACCATACTTTTTTTTCAACCAACACAGGGGAGGGGTGCCCCAAAATGAAAAATTTACAGGACCAACTTCAAAGATTTGGAACATTATGCACCTTATCTGTGGAGTATTATTAGTAGCTAGCAAAAAAGTTAAAGATCCCTTTAAGAACAAGTTAAATCTGATTCCTAATGCAGCCAGTGAGCAAGTATTGGTACACAATGTAGAAGTTGATTATAATTTCTCAAAGAAAATAATGATTTCCACCACTAAAGTTAAGTTATTAACTAAATGATAATTGACTTGTTCACAATGAGTCAACTTCTAAATGCATTTAATTTTTCTAAATCTTTCTGAACTTAATTTACAACATCATGGAATACGGGGAAAACCTTAACTTTTTGACTGCTCTGATTAAAATCGTATCAGATTCCATCTTGAACCCTACTCAAGAATTCATATGATATAGGGATGGGACGAAGTATCAGTTCTCCGTATTGAAGGTATCAGCAATTTTTCTGGAATCTGTACTCGGTATCGGCATTTTTTGGTATCGATAGCTACTCTGTATTGGTATAGGCTCATATTTCTCTATTACAATGAAATTGATAAATTAAAATAGATGTAAAAATGATTTCATATAGATAGATAATCCTAATTTTTGGAATTTCAAATTTTGTATCTCATTTAAATTGTCAAAGTATTGGTATCGGTATCGGTGAAAATCTAGGTATCAGTATCGGCTTGGTATCAGTGAAAAACTTAGGTATCAGTATCGGCTTGGTATCGGTGAAAATTTTGGTATCGTCCCATCTCTAATATGATATCAATATTAAAATTAGCCATGCTATCTCCAATAATATGCTAAGTTCAATGATGATGTAGCATATTTATTTTAGATATCTAATATTTTTGTTACCATCATTTGAATAGATTCTAATATTACTTTTGTTCAAGGTTATTGCAGCCTACAAATAGAGAGAAACTGCTTGAAGCAATCTCAAAAAATGAGAATCCCTCTCATTTACTTGTGGTGGATTGTGGTGTCAAAGGTAATATTTTTTAGAAATGTGAAATATACAATTTCTTCCAAAACAGGATGAACCAAGTCCTATTTATTCATCAATCATAATATGGTGACCGGTCCATTTTCCGAAAACACATTTGCCGAAAACACTTCCGTCGAAATCACATTTGCCGAAATCACATTCGCTGAAATCACATTCGCCGAAAACACATTCGCAGAAAATTTAAAAACACTATACACTTTAAATAGAAAGAGATACAGTCCACCTAAAGGCCTTGTTACACGGTGCGAGTTACTGTCGTGACAGTAGACAGCAGCTGTCCCACTGTACTCGCATGCCAGTAGCTCAATGTTCATAGCATTGAATTTCCATGACAGTTACTCGACTGATGCGGTCACACTGTGCGAGTAGCTGCACTACAGTAACTCGCTAGGCCAACTCGCACGTTTACTCGCACCGTGTAACAAGGCCTTAAGGTTAGGTTAGTGGTCCAGTTGGGGTGGTGTGTTTTGGGGGGGATGGGGGGCTTGCTCCCACCCTGTCCAGGTTTGATAGTGACAAAATGTATACTTAACTGTTTTTTACTGTAAAATAAGTATACCTTATTTAGGTAAATAATTGTCAATTTTTCGGCGAATGTGTCCTGCTGCGAATGTGTTTTCGGTGAATTGACCTAGAACCCATAATATATTTTATCATTACTGTGTAGTTGATTAGTGATTAAACACTAATCCTTGTGCAATTTTAGTAGGGAAGAGATATATTACAAATAATATTTTATTTTATTACAAATAATATAATTTATTAAACAATCTATTAATTTTATAGCTATAAATTAACATTAACAAAATATTTAATTCACCTCAATAAAAAAAAAAAAATCATAGGTAGCTAATACTATTTTTCATAATTTCAATTTATTTTCTAATACTTATTTTTCAATGGAATAATTTTGCAAGCTTCTCAACTTGATAATTAGTTTTCTGAATTATAAGTGAGAAAATAATTAAAATTAGTTATCATTAAAATTTTGATGAAACTTACGATGTAGTTGCTTGGAAAATTATAATTATGAACTTTTGTCATATAATATAGCTATAGCTAGTCGACTTTTTTTGAAGGTAACCTTATTTATTGAAGAATGCGAGTTACAAGAACTAACATTTATATTACATTCTGCTATTTTTTGATTGCAGGGAAGGGCCTTGTATCAAACAAGAGGATAAGTCAGGGATCTTTCATCCACTTTTATGGAGGTCAGAGGATTTTCAAAGAACCCAAAAAACGTGACTCTACATACCTCTTTGAATTGATAAGCAAGCCGAAATCATGGTAATACAGGAATAATTTTATAGTTGCATATGTAACATTTTCATCTGGTCTCATTTGTGGCAGCTATATCATGGATTATAATAAATCTATCAATTATATCATGAATTTATGAAATACCCTTCAATTCATTAACAATCCATTTTTTGTTGCTAGCGTCATCTGTTTTCAAGTTCCAGTACATATCTTTGTTGATATATTTGTCACCATTTTACTAAAACTGCTAGGTATATCTTAAAGGATATATTTTTTATTAATAAATAGTACTTATTTCACCTTGTTATTGCTCTTTTCTTTTGTAGTTTTGTAATAAGTACTTCAATTTGTAGACAAGATAAAACTTCATGATCATGAACCTCAATTTGGTTGTGCGCTTATCGAACAGTGGTTGCTACTAATCAACATTCATTGCCAATATTATTTCAATTATTCCATATCTCATTTAGTCTACAGATTTAACTTTCTTTATAGGATTGATGCATCAAATTCTCCTAATGTCTGCCGCTACATGAATGATTCTAAATGCAATCCAAATGTTAAAGTCAAGATGGAGCGTGTAGAAGGTCAAAGCTTTCCTGTCTTCTACGCGCTTAAAGATATCCTTCCATTTACAGAGCTTGAGTACGACTACGGTGGTGGAGATTATCCCTGGCGCAAAAAAAATGAAGGTACGTGAATGCATTGGGACTTATAAACAGCCTCTTGATTTGGGATGAAATTCATCCCAAATAGCTAGAACTGACTAAAGGTGGCTACTCACGTCCATGCAAGCTTGCGCAAGTATTTGCACAAGTATTGGAATATTTCACTTCGCCCAACACACAATACAAGTATACTTGTACAAGCCTCTTGTTGAAATTGTGATTATGTCGAGTTCAGACGATGAGTTCTTGTTTTGGTTGCTTTTTGTCTTATATATGCATCAAGAAAATCTCAAAAGAAGAAACGAAATGATGTATTTGTAAAAACAAACTCATTATCCTTTACATTCATCGTAATTGTTATAAAGTCTTCAATATTCCCAGTACACATGGTACGTTGCACTTGCACTAGTCAGACTTGCACAAGTGGCAGGATTCAAATTCAATCATGTCGCAAGTGACTTGTGCAAGTCTCGTCCTACAGAACCATCACTTAATGACTCAAGAATGACAGGTGCTAAGCTTGCACAAACAAAAATGAGAATATTACATCATAGTAATAAACCTGCTTTCAAGTTTCTGGCAGCGCTAGCCATCGTGTGCACACTTTGCGCTTGCCTTTTTTAGGGCTAAATTACATTCATTTATTGTCAACGCACACGCTCGCTCCGTCTTCCTAGCTTCACGTCTGGCTTGTGGCCTAAGTTTTCTAATTGCCGGTCGAGTTAGCTTTGACTATGAATTTTAGCTCAATCCTTATTAGGTCGAGGTAAATTAGTTCAAAAGTATAACTCAATTTACTCTCAGAATTCTACTAAACCTTTGTATCTAATGAAAGTGTGTATAAATAATACTATATCTTTGATTACAGGTTTCAGTTTTCAGATTTTCAAGTTTATTCATTACAATGCCAATTATTTACAATTTATTTAATATCTCGATGGAGCCAGGAATGGTAATCTTTCAAAGAGGTAAATTCATACCACTTTTATTGCTTTAATGATGATTTTCAAATTTTTTCCGTAGAGCATATTTTTTCAAACGAGTTATATTACTTCCATTTTAAATTAATCTCTTGGTAAAATGCTGCACTGTTATTGTTAGCGATTACAATTTTTTAGCTTTGATGCTTAAACTGAGAGGGAGCTCTTAATTAAGAAAAATAGAATTAAAGTTTTCTGCAACAAAAGTCATCTGAAGACATTATTGTTCACTAAAAACAAATAAAAGTATAGTTTATAGTTAGTCATATATCTACTTATAATGAAGCTTTTTATTGAATTTTAGCTCTTTGAATTTTTCAATGTGGAAGATGAATTGCTGTAATACTTGATTGCAATACAAAGTTAATATATGAAAGAAAAATATCTATTTCACAGATTTACCTGATGCAGTTCGTTTTGGAGTGCCATTCGAATTAGGTATGTTTATGGCAACTAATAGGAAGGTGTATTAGCTCTCTTTTTTTAAGATTATCTATTTGAACTCTTTTAGCTGAAGTATCTCTGAATCTGATCTCTAATTGAGAACTTAGTTAGTTATTATTAGTAAGTAGTAGCATATGATATGTGATCACAAATCCACTGACATGCTCTTATTTTTTTAGCTTCTCCTGGGAGTTGTTCTCACGATCTGGTTGACCCCCCGCAATTTTCTATAGTCACTGCTGGCACTCTAACTGAGGACATCAATCAGAAAGGTAAATCTATGAAGTTTAGAGTTCCTCTGTACTTATGAGAACATCTGTTATGTGTATAGTCAGTAGTAGCATATGGTGATAGATGATCACAAATCCACTGACATGCTCTTATTTTTTTAGCTTCTCCTTTGAGTTCTCACAATCTGGTTGACCCCCTGCAATGTTCTTTCTTCACTGGTGGCACTCTAACTGAGGACATTAATCAGAAAGGTAAATCTATGAAGTTTAGAGTTCCTCTGTACTTTTGAGAACATCTGTTATGTGCATAGTCAGTAACATATGGTGATAGATGATCACGAATCCACTGACATGCTCTTATTTTTTTAGCTTCTCCTGGGAGTTGTTCTCACGATCTGGTTGACCCCCCGCAATGTTCTTTCTTCACTGGTGGCACTCTAACTGAGGACATTAATCAGAAAGGTAAATCTATGAAGTTTAGAGTTCCTCTGTACTTATGAGAACATCTGTTATGTGTATAGTCAGTAGTAGCATATGGTAATAGATGATCACAAATCCACTGACATGCTCTTATTTTTTTAGCTTCTCCTTTGAGTTCTCACGATCTGGTTGACCCCCCGCAATGTTCTATCGTCACTGGTGGCACTCTAACTGAGGACATTAATCAGAAAGGTAAATCTATGAAGTTTAGAGCTCCTCTGTACTTATGAGAACATCTGTTATGTGTATAGTCATCAGTAGCATATGATGGTAGGTGATCACAAATACACTGACATGCTTTCATTTTTTTTAGCTTCTCCTGGGAATTCTCACGATCTGGTTGACCCCCTGCAATGTTCTTTCTTCACTGGTGGCACTCTAACTGAGGACATTAATCAGAAAGGTAAATCTATGAAGTTTAGAGTTCCTCTGTACTTATGAGAACATCTGTTGTGTGCATAGTCAGTAGTAGCATATGATGGTAGATGATCACAAATCCACTGACATGCTCTCATTTTTTTTAGCTTCTCCTGGGAGTTCTCACGATCTGGTTGACCCCCCTCAATGTTCTATCGTCACTGGTGGCACTCTAACTGAGGACATTAATCAGAAAGGTAAATCTATGAAGTTTAGAGTTCCTCTGTACTTATGAGAACATCTGTTATGTGTATAGTCAGTAGTAGCATATGGTGATAGATGATCACAAATCCACTGACATGCTCTTATTTTTTTAGCTTCTCCTGGGAGTTGTTCTCACGATCTGGTTGACCCCCCGCAATGTTCTTTCTTCACTGGTGGCACTCTAACTGAGGACATTAATCAGAAAGGTAAATCTATGAAGTTTAGAGTTCCTCTGTACTTATGAGAACATCTGTCATGTGCATAGTCAGTAGTAGCATATGGTGATAGATGATCACAAATCCACTGACATGCTCTTATTTTTTTAGCTTCTCCTGGGAGTTCTCACGATCTGGTTGACCCCCCGCAATTTTCTATCGTCACTGGTGGCACTCTAACTGAGGACATTAATCAGAAAGGTAAATCTATGAAGTTTAGAGTTCCTCTGTACTTATGAGAACATCTGTTATGTGCATAGTCAGTAGTAGCATATGGTGATAGATGATCACAAATCCACTGACATGCTCTTATTTTTTTAGCTTCTCCTGGGATTTGTTCTCACGATCTGGTTGACCCCCCGCAATTTTCTATCGTCACTGGTGGCACTCTAACTGAGGACATTAATCAGAAAGGTAAATCTATGAAGTTTAGAGTTCCTCTGTACTTATGAGAACATCTGTTATGTGTATAGTCATTAGTAGCATATGATGGTAGGTGATCACAAATCCACTGACATGCTCTTATTTTTTTAGCTTCTCCTGGGAGTTCTCACGATCTGGTTGACCCCCTGCAATGTTCTTTCTTCACTGGTGGCACTCTAACTGAGGACATTAATCAGAAAGGTAAATCTATGAAGTTTAGAGTTCCTCTGTACTTATGAGAACATCTGTTATGTGCATAGTCAGTAGTAGCATATGGTGATAGATGATCACAAATCCACTGACATGCTCTTATTTTTTTAGCTTCTCCTGGGAGTTGTTCTCACGATCTGGTTGACCCCCCGCAATTTTCTATCGTCACTGGTGGCACTCTAACTGAGGACATTAATCAGAAAGGTAAATCTATGAAGTTTAGTGTTCCTCTGTACTTATGAGAACATCTGTTATGTGTATAGTCATCAGTAGCATATGATGGTAGGTGATCACAAATACACTGACATGCTTTCATTTTTTTTAGCTTCTCCTGGGAGTTCTCACGATCTGGTTGACCCCCTGCAATGTTCTTTCTTCACTGGTGGCACTCTAACTGAGGACATTAATCAGAAAGGTAAATCTATGAAGTTTAGAGTTCCTTTGTACTTATGAGAACATCTGTTGTGTGCATAGTCAGTAGTAGCATATGATGGTAGATGATCACAAATCCACTGACATGCTCTCATTTTTTTTAGCTTCTCCTGGGAGTTCTCACGATATGGTTGACCCCCCTCAATGTTCTATCGTCACTGGTGGCACTCTAACTGAGGACATTAATCAGAAAGGTAAATCTATGAAGTTTAGAGTTCCTCTGTACTTATGAGAACATCTGTTATGTGTATAGTCAGTAGTAGCATATGGTGATAGATGATCACAAATCCACTGACATGCTCTTATTTTTTTAGCTTCTCCTGGGAGTTGTTCTCACGATCTGGTTGACCCCCCGCAATGTTCTTTCTTCACTGGTGGCACTCTAACTGAGGACATTAATCAGAAAGGTAAATCTATGAAGTTTAGAGTTCCTCTGTACTTATGAGAACATCTGTCATGTGCATAATCAGTAGTAGCATATGGTGATAGATGATCACAAATCCACTGACATGCTCTTATTTTTTTAGCTTCTCCTGGGAGTTCTCACGATCTGGTTGACCCCCCGCAATTTTCTATCGTCACTGGTGGCACTCTAACTGAGGACATTAATCAGAAAGGTAAATCTATGAAGTTTAGAGTTCCTCTGTACTTATGAGAACATCTGTTATGTGCATAGTCAGTAGTAGCATATGGTGATAGATGATCACAAATCCACTGACATGCTCTTATTTTTTTAGCTTCTCCTGGGATTTGTTCTCACGATCTGGTTGACCCCCCGCAATTTTCTATCGTCACTGGTGGCACTCTAACTGAGGACATTAATCAGAAAGGTAAATCTATGAAGTTTAGAGTTCCTCTGTACTTATGAGAACATCTGTTATGTGTATAGTCATTAGTAGCATATGATGGTAGGTGATCACAAATCCACTGACATGCTCTTATTTTTTTAGCTTCTCCTGGGAGTTCTCACGATCTGGTTGACCCCCTGCAATGTTCTTTCTTCACTGGTGGCACTCTAACTGAGGACATTAATCAGAAAGGTAAATCTATGAAGTTTAGAGTTCCTCTGTACTTATGAGAACATCTGTTATGTGCATAGTCAGTAGTAGCATATGGTGATAGATGATCACAAATCCACTGACATGCTCTTATTTTTTTAGCTTCTCCTGGGAGTTGTTCTCACGATCTGGTTGACCCCCCGCAATTTTCTATCGTCACTGGTGGCACTCTAACTGAGGACATTAATCAGAAAGGTAAATCTATGAAGTTTAGAGTTCCTCTGTACTTATGAGAACATCTGTTATGTGTATAGTCATTAGTAGCATATGATGGTAGGTGATCACAAATCCACTGACATGCTCTTATTTTTTTAGCTTCTCCTGGGAGTTCTCACGATCTGGTTGACCCCCTGCAATGTTCTTTCTTCACTGGTGGCACTCTAACTGAGGACATTAATCAGAAAGGTAAATCTATGAAGTTTAGAGTTCCTCTGTACTTATGAGAACATCTGTTATGTGCATAGTCAGTAGTAGCATATGGTGATAGATGATCACAAATCCACTGACATGCTCTTATTTTTTTAGCTTCTCCTGGGAGTTGTTCTCACGATCTGGTTGACCCCCCGCAATTTTCTATCGTCACTGGTGGCACTCTAACTGAGGACATTAATCAGAAAGGTAAATCTATGAAGTTTAGAGTTCCTCTGTACTTATGAGAACATCTGTTATGTGTATAGTCATTAGTAGCATATGATGGTAGGTGATCACAAATCCACTGACATGCTCTTATTTTTTTAGCTTCTCCTGGGAGTTGTTCTCACGATCTGGTTGACCCCCCGCAATTTTCTATCGTCACTGGTGGCACTCTAACTGAGGACATTAATCAGAAAGGTAAATCTATGAAGTTTAGAGTTCCTCTGTACTCATGAAAACATCTGTCATGTGCATAGTCAGTAGTAGCATATGGTGATAGATGATCACAAATCCACTGACATGGTCTTATTTTTTTAGCTTCACCTGGGAGTTGTTCTCACGATATGGTTGACCCCCCGCAATGTTCTTTCTTCACTGGTGGCACTCTAACTGAGGACATTAATCAGAAAGGTAAATCTATGAAGTTTAGAGTTCCTCTACTTATGAGAACGTCTATTATGTGTATAGTCAGTAGTAGCATATGGTGATAGATGATCACTAATCCACTGACATGCTCTTATTTTTTTCAGCTTCTCCTGGGAGTTCTCACGATCTGGTTGACCCCCCGCAATTTTCTATCGTCACTGGTGGCACTCTAACTGAGGACATTAATCAGAAAGGTAAATCTATGAAGTTTAGAGTTCCTCTGTACTTATGAGAACATCTGTTATGTGTATAGTCATTAGTAGCATATGATGGTAGGTGATCACAAATCCACAGACATGCTCTTATTTTTTTAGCTTCTCCTGGGAGTTCTCACGATCTGGTTGACCCCCTGCAATGTTCTTTCTTCACTGGTGGCACTCTAACTGAGGACATTAATCAGAAAGGTAAATCTATGAAGTTTAGAGTTCCTCTGTACTTATGAGAACATCTGTTATGTGCATAGTCAGTAGTAGCATATGGTGATAGATGATCACAAATCCACTGACATGCTCTTATTTTTTTAGCTCCTCCTGGGAGTTGTTCTCACGATCTGGTTGACCCCCCGCAATTTTCTATCGTCACTGGTGGCACTCTAACTGAGGACATTAATCAGAAAGGTAAATCTATGAAGTTTAGAGTTCCTCTGTACTCATGAAAACATCTGTCATGTGCATAGTCAGTAGTAGCATATGGTGATAGATGATCACAAATCCACTGACATGGTCTTATTTTTTTAGCTTCACCTGGGAGTTGTTCTCACGATATGGTTGACCCCCCGCAATGTTCTTTCTTCACTGGTGGCACTCTAACTGAGGACATTAATCAGAAAGGTAAATCTATGAAGTTTAGAGTTCCTCTGTACTTATGAGAACGTCTTATGTGTATAGTCAGTAGTAGCATATGGTGATAGATGATCACAAATCCACTGACATGCTCTTATTTTTTTTAGCTTCTCCTGGGAGTTCTCACGATCTGGTTGACCCCCCGCAATTTTCTATCGTCACTGGTGGCACTCTAACTGAGGACATTAATCAGAAAGGTAAATCTATGAAGTTTAGAGTTCCTCTGTACTTATGAGAACATCTGTTATGTGCATAGTCAGTAGTAGCATATGGTGATAGATGATCACAAATCCACTGACATGCTCTTATTTTTTTAGCTTCTCCTGGGAGTTGTTCTCACGATCTGGTTGACCCCCCGCAATTTTCTATCGTCACTGGTGGCACTCTAACTGAGGACATTAATCAGAAAGGTAAATCTATGAAGTTTAGAGTTCCTCTGTACTTATGAGAACGTCTATTATGTGTATAGTCAGTAGTAGCATATGGTGATAGATGATCACAAATCCACTGACATGCTCTTATTTTTTTTAGCTTCTCCTGGGAGTTCTCACGATCTGGTTGACCCCCCGCAATTTTCTATCGTCACTGGTGGCACTCTAACTGAGGACATTAATCAGAAAGGTAAATCTATGAAGTTTAGAGTTCCTCTGTACTTATGAGAACATCTGTTTTGTGCATAGTCAGTAGTAGCATATGGTGATAGATGATCACAAATCCACTGACATGCTCTTATTTTTTTAGCTTCTCCTGGGAGTTCTCACGATCTGGTTGACCCTCCGCAATTTTCTATCGTCACTGGTGGCACTCTAACTGAGGACATTAATCAGAAAGGTAAATCTATGAAGTTTAGAGTTCCTCTGTACTTATGAGAACATCTGTTATGTGTATAGTCATTAGTAGCATATGATGGTAGGTGATCACAAATCCACTGACATGCTCTTATTTTTTTAGCTTCTCCTGGGAGTTGTTCTCACGATCTGGTTGACCCCCTGCAATGTTCTATCGTCACTGGTGGCACTCTAACTGAGGACATCAATCAGAAAGGTAAATCTATGAAGTTTATGTGTAGAGTCAGTAGAAGCTCCTATATTTTGGAGTAATATAAATTGGAAACTATAATGGAAAATAATGAATATTAGTAGCTACCTCGGTATCAGATTCTATGGATAAATTATTCCTTTTAAGAATTAAATCTATATATATATATATATATATATATTTACTATTTCTATTTGATGATTTTCTTTTATATACTTGGCAATAATACAGGTGGATCTTTCCCATTTGACTACCTCCACCAGATTTAATTTTAATTAATTTTTTTATGCATTCTTGTCCATAGAATAAAATAAAAACGTTTTTTGTAGAAACTAATACTGGTTGAGATATGAGTGTTCAAAGTTATTTATTTCCTATCTATTACTGAAGGATTGAGAAGTATTTAAAAAACTCGTGTTTTCATCGAAATTACTCAAACAATATATTTTTTTACAGGAAACTGTAATGTAGTTTGTTGTATCCGCTAGTTTGTTATACTACACACTTCATGATTGATCAATGACCTGACCGTTCATATATGGTGACAGGACAATTCGCCATGAGTACAATTCGCCATGAGTACAATTCGCCATGAGTACAATTCGCCATGAGTACAATTCGCCATGAGTACAATTCGCCATGAGTACAATTCGCCATGAGTACAATTCGCCATGAGTACAATTCGCCATGAGTACAATTCGCCATGAGTACAATTCGCCATGAGTACAATTCGCCATGAGTACAATTCGCCATGAGTACAATTCGCCATGAGTACAATTCGCCATGAGTACAATTCGCCATGAGTACAATTCGCCATGAGTACAATTCGCCATGAGTACAATTCGCCATGAGTACAATTCGCCATGAGTACAATTCGCCATGAGTACAATTCGCCATGAGTACAATTCGCCATGAGTACAATTCGCCATGAGTACAATTCGCCATGAGTACAATTCGCCATGAGTACAATTCGCCATGAGTACAATTCGCCATGAGTACAATTCGCCATGAGTACAATTCGCCATGAGTACAATTCGCCATGAGTACAATTCGCCATGAGTACAATTCGCCATGAGTACAATTCGCCATGAGTACAATTCGCCATGAGTACAATTCGCCATGAGTACAATTCGCCATGAGTACAATTCGCCATGAGTACAATTCGCCATGAGTACAATTCGCCATGAGTACAATTCGCCATGAGTACAATTCGCCATGAGTACAATTCGCCATGAGTACAATTCGCCATGAGTACAGCTCTCGGTTGGGACAAGGACAGCTCTCGGTTGGGACAAGGACAGCTCTCGGTTGGGACAAGGACAGCTCTCGGTTGGGACAAGGACAGCTCTCGGTTGGGACAAGGACAGCTCTCGGTTGGGACAAGGACAGCTCTCGGTTGGGACAAGGACAGCTCTCGGTTGGGACAAGGACAGCTCTCGGTTGGGACAAGGACAGCTCTCGGTTGGGACAAGGACAGCTCTCGGTTGGGACAAGGACAGCTCTCGGTTGGGACAAGGACAGCTCTCGGTTGGGACAAGGACAGCTCTCGGTTGGGACAAGGACAGCTCTCGGTTGGGACAAGGACAGCTCTCGGTTGGGACAAGGACAGCTCTCGGTTGGGACAAGGACAGCTCTCGGTTGGGACAAGGACAGCTCTCGGTTGGGACAAGGACAGCTCTCGGTTGGGACAAGGACAGCTCTCGGTTGGGACAAGGACAGCTCTCGGTTGGGACAAGGACAGCTCTCGGTTGGGACAAGGACAGCTCTCGGTTGGGACAAGGACAGCTCTCGGTTGGGACAAGGACAGCTCTCGGTTGGGACAAGGACAGCTCTCGGTTGGGACAAGGACAGCTCTCGGTTGGGACAAGGACAGCTCTCGGTTGGGACAAGGACAGCTCTCGGTTGGGACAAGGACAGCTCTCGGTTGGGACAAGGACAGCTCTCGGTTGGGACAAGGACAGCTCTCGGTTGGGACAGCTCTCGGTTGGGACAGCTCTCGGTTGGGACAGCTCTCGGTTGGGAATTCGCCGCTAAAACAAATGTCGTACACACCATTAATTTATAATAAATATTTTAAATATAAACTGCGTGTTGTAAATTAATTAATTTTCTTAGCAGTATTTGAAAATGTTTTCTTTTCCACATTTCACAAGTTAAATATACTGTTTTTTAACTATTATATAAACGTACTGTGTGTTGTAAATTAACAATGATATTTTATTCGTTCGATTTTTAAAGTATTTTGATAAAAATAACTTTTTATTGAAAAATAAACAATTTCAGGTGTCTTTTAACACGTTTAATGTCTTATATAAAAAATTACTCCAGTTTAAAACTAGTAAATCATTGCGAATAAAGGTTATTGAACTACAAAGTCTTAGATATTTGTCTTAGGTAGGCTAATGAATTACATTTACTATCACCTCTTTATTTTTCTCTTCTATTCGTGAGTGCAGTCACCTTTGCTTGTGTATATAATTATTTTATATAATTCCTTGGTAAAAGATTGCATCCACGAAGTAGCTTTTCTATATCCATGAGTATGTCACGGATTGGTGGTTTGTGCCTTTGCTCAAACAGTAACTTTGCTTTCTGATTTTTTCTTCCTGTCTTTGTATTTAAATTTCTTTTGACGTCAACTAGAAAGCCCTTCATTTCGAAGCAGACGTTAAATGCTTCTAATTTTATATTAATAGCTCTAATATCTTTTGCAGCCTGAAATAATCCCAATAATAATAATCCCATAATATAACAAGAAACTAAAAAATAGAAATTTGTCTTGAGCGTATAGAAATTAATCATTGTTCAAATTTATAATATTTTCAAATATATGTTAATGATGTATACACCGGCAAGACATAAATCACGCGGCGAATTGTCCGGTGGCGAGTTGTCCTAGAACCGTCATACATATATCGAATATATTTCCAGTTTCCGTGATATTTTCAATTTATTACTTCAATGCTGGTATATGTGTAATGGGGTGGAGCGTTTTTTCTACTTTTTGATTTGGGTCTGGTAATACTGATAAATAAATGCCATTTTGTGTTAAAAATTATGGTTCTCTAAACCAATTCTTTCATGCGCCACAAGAGACTTGAAAATTTTAAAAATAGTGAAAACCCACCATTTTATGAATATGATCATTTATTAAAATTTTCATTTTTCATTTATATTATTCGTAATAGATGAAATTAGATAATAAATTATATGGCTCTGGCCTGCTCTGCTAAATAATCTTCATCCGCCACAAATGAGTTTAATATAACCAAAATATTAAAAAATATAGATTTTTTCCACTTTTTAATTTTATACCTAAAACTTCATTTCTTGTTTTTATATATTGTAATAGGTTAATTACAATGATTTTTTGTTATATATAAAACTAAATTTTGAGTCCCAAAGTCATAGAATATCATCTTCTCTTGCCACAATAATGAGCTAATTATTAACAAATAAAATAGCATGATTGAGTGAGTAATAATATAGGCAAATGACGGTACAGTTCTCTTTTTATACATATGAAATTATTTAACTAGATTCAAATATTGGTTTAGAGAACCAAGATTTTAAACACAAAATGGCATTTATTTATCACTATTACCAGACCCAACTCAAAAAAGTTGGAAAACATTAAACAATCATGAAGCTCTATGGACAAAAATACATATAAAAAAATAATTTGAATCAAATTTGGTGGGGTCGTCAAGTGGGAAAGATCGAATTAAAGAAATTCTTTTTTATATAGTTAGCAATACAGATTGATACTTTTGCTATAATTAGCGTTTTGTTCTCAGGTCTGAGGCCAAAACCTTCTATCAATTCAAAATCTAGAAGAGTTCCGCGACCTTGTCTGTACTGCGATAAGGTGGTCGCAGATATAATGCGCCACCTCAAAACAGTTCATTTTCAAGAAACAAATCACCTCTTTACTTTATCTCCTAAAAAAAGAACTCTTGAGTTCACCAAACTGAAAAATAAAGGTATTGAAAAATATAACTACTTACGTAAAAGGGAAGACGGGAATTTTCCTATAATGACCAAAAGAAAATGCTCCTCTGAAGATGTGATACAATGTGCCAACTGTTATGCTTTTATCCTCAAATCAAATTCTTCGAGACACAAATGTGTCGCCAAAATGAAGACTAATGAATTCAACAGATTGGATGATAAGGGCCAATCGGAATACTCGAAACTGATCAGTACCTTACGCAATGATGAATTAGGTAAATTAATTAGAGATTCCGATTGGATGTTGCGAATTGGGAAGCAGTACTTCGCAAACGTGATGAATGAAAGAAAACCTTTCGAAACGGCCAAAAGAGTTAGAAAGCATTTGCGAGGATTAGCATTAATTTTTGGTAAATTCAAAGAACAAGTCAAAGGCCAAGCCAATCTTATTGATATGATGACAGTGGGAAAAATTGAAATTTTAACTGATATCATAGAAAATATTTGTGAGGAACAGAAAAATCAGGTGCTATATTATTATGAAATAATAAGGTGTACTTGTGACATCGCCTCAGTTCTCACCACAATAGACGGAGAGAAAGATTTAACAGTAAAACTGAACGAATTCCAAAAAACATCCAATATGTTCTGGAAATCAAGAAGGAAGAAGGCACTAGATTCCATCAGTATCAAGCGTCAAGACAAAACTAGAGTACCTGCAAATATTCCTGCAAAAGATATATTATGCGAATTGGTACGATCTGTAACAAATGAATTACAGACGTTGCTAAAATATGGAGAAGAATTGCCTGCTGATGGGAAATCCTACATCAAGGTAGGATCACACTGATTCACGCATTCAATGTGTATAGTTGTAAATATCATTTCACTTCAGTGAGAAAAGTGTAACTTTTAATAATTAATATTAATTTTTCATTATAGCGTAAAATTAGAAGTGGGAAATAAATTTTCTTATAGATGTATATGTTAATATAAGAAAAGTAATTTTTTTAGCGAACTAAATCAAACTTGTTAGCTAATCTATTCTTCATTTTAGCTATTCAACATAAATGTCTTTTCAGATTCGACGTCTGATGTTTGCATACTTGACTCTTAAGAATGCAAGGAGGGGGGAAGAAGTTTGCAGACTTACAACTGAACACTGCAGAAGAGGAATAGCGGGTACTTACACAAACACCGAACATATAGTAAAACTGTCTGATGCACATAAAAACATCCTCAAAGATAATTTGATCTTCTATGTCCCAGCCAAAAATGGCAAAGAGAATGCAGACATTGTGGTCAACCGTGAATATGGTCGCTTTTTTGAATATATGATTAATGATAATATCAGAAAATTATCTGGAATCCCAAAAGAAAATAATTTTGTATTTGCATCCTTAAACAGCACTAACCACAGCTCAGGGTGGCATGATCTAGACTTTGTGTGTACAAAATATGGAGTTGGTTCTATTAATGCGACAAAAAACAGGCATTTAGTCGCCATGATCATGGAGGGAGCCAACTTAACTGAAAAAGAGCATGGAAGTCTGCTCAAAATCTTCAGCCATTCGAAAGACATCCATGAAACCATATACAGATGTCCACCAGCGCTCAATTCTATCATCATTGCGGATAAGATGCAGAAGGAAATTACCTCTACGTCTATGGACCAAGAAAGTGGAAATACAGAGAATTTAAATGAGGAGAATCTAAATGTTACGTAAATGTAATGTAATGTGTCTTATGACTCTTTATCATCCTGTAACATCAATCTTCTCTCAATATTCACGGATTACATTAATATCCAGAGCCCATGTGAACTAGTAGGGTATGAATGATATGATTGCGGCGGTTATTTATTTCTAATTTCTTGTACTTGAATTCATTCAGGTTTATCATTTTTGATCTCTAATTGTAGTTATAGACATTTAGAGATAGTGCTAGAGTTATGCTCTTTAACTACGAGGTCATAAGATTTGTGTGTTGAGTATGAACTATCATATCTTCATTTAATATTCAGGGGATCAGTGATATTTTTGTTACTTTTTACACTGTAGCTTTTCTGCTTGAATAAGACCTGTCAGTGAATGGATGGTGATTGTAAATCAAAACCATGGGTCAGATTAGTGTTTCGTACAAATCTTCAAATACTCATAAAATTATTGACATCTATCAAGCTGCTCTCCTGTGTAATTTCTATTCAGAGATCCCTTCTATAATTTCACCTTTGATGTCTGAAACGGTCTTAAAATACACGCCACATTTAATTTACATCAAATTATTTTGACAGATTTGGAAAGCTATTTCGCCATGGAATCACCGCTTCGAAGAGAATTAGACGATCCTTCTCCGAGCTATGAAACCAGAGAAGTAGACGATCCTTCTCCGAGCTATGAAACCAGAGAAGTAGACGATCCTTCGCCGAGCTATGAAACCAGAGAATTAGACCATTCTACGTCAAGTGATGAGACATTCCACTCTTCTGAGAGAGATTGCGTCACCCCCAAACGTAAGAGAATGAAATTCTCAGATCGAGAAAAAAAAGTTCTAAAAGATAAATTCCATTTCTATATAAATGATCGTATAAATGAAAGTCCTAGGCCTGTATCAAAAAATATAGTTCCATTAGTAAAATCAGGTGTTCTCCCTTCACTCAGGAATTTCAGTACTCCACAGAAGGTACACAAGGTTCGAACTGCGATATATAATTATCGTCGACTAAACAAACAATAAACAAGCTCATTCCAATGAATACTATATTTAAAACTTTCTGTAACCTAATTAGAATATGATTCCCGAGTAATATTTTCCAAGGAGAAAATTATGTTCCTAAAACTAAAAATTGTTTGGTACCATTAGAAAATGAAGGAAATTTAATTATTTTTTATTGTTGTTTATTCTTATACAATGTTCTTTTTTCTTCTCAATTTTGAAGAGTTTATAAATTTAATTACTTAAAGGAAGGTTAGAGATGCCGTTTATTTTGTTGTGGTGCCCAGGGGCTCTAACTTGTAACTGTCTAGTGAATGGAAGACCCCGATCTGTTGTAATTTGGATCATGAAATACTTTTTTTTCATTTATGAAATGTTTATCATTTTTTGAAAGAGATTTATATTAAAAATATGTATCAATTTTCTTTCACTGAACCTTTAAAGTTTCAGTGATGATTTATATTAAACTTATATTAAAAAAATATACATTTGTTTTCTTTTAGCACCCAGGGACTCTAATCAAGGCAATCTATCAAGGCTGGTACATTCTGGCGTTTATAGTTTGAACAGCTGATTGCCGAAATCATAACAAAGCGCTACGCTAACATTTATTTAGATAGGAATAAATAGAAAAAAAACTGGTTGAGTTTTCCTTTGACTTATTTTTTTATAGTTAAGAGTGTAAATTTGATTTACAATTTTTACAGTGTATTCTCTAAAATCTCTGCTATCGATTGCAATATTTCTTTTCGATAAATAATTAGGTTTAAAGGTAAAAATATTATATGGAATGTATTTATCTAGAATTAGTGAATATTGTTTACATTGTGTTAAATCCGATAGCTATTGATTAAAGAAATTATGGTTCACCCACTGATCAAGTTGTGATTTTGTTATGATACCTGTTCATTTGAAAGAATAGAATAGAAGTACTCAGTGAAATACAGCCCAAAAACCAACTCTGTTACAAAATTCAAATTCTCTTTCACAACCTCCTATCATCCAACATTGAAATAGCAATCATATGGATTCCAGGTCATAGCGGAATTCCAGGTAATTAACTAGCAGATCAGGAGGGCAAACAGGCAGCAACCAGAAACCCAGAATTTATACCTTGTCCCCATACCGACTGGACCCCTCTTATAAAAAGTAAGCTAATTTCACTGTGGAAAATACAATGGAACAAAAGGAAATCGCATTTCAAATCAATAGTAAATGAACCATCAAAATCAAAAATTCTGAACTAGGCAAGGAAGGAAGGAGTCATAATTAACAGATTCGTCTTTGACATTCAACTTCACTAACAGCTATATAATGAGTGAGTCTATTGCCCGAAATGTTCCACCATGTCCATGGTGTGACAATGAAGCATATCTTCCTAGACTGTACCGAACTAACCATCGCAAGAAGCACCATCCTCAACCCTACCAACATCAACTCTCTTGGGAGAGGATATCAACCCTTCTCTCATTTTCAATTTTCTTAAATCCCTCAGAATATATAATAAAATTTAGTGGTGAGTGATGCCCTCCTCTCATCTAGATATTCAAAATATACTACCATTTAGTTCCATATATAGGTTAAATATCCTGTTATATCAATATGAATCCATGTAAATCCCTAAAGCAGCTGGTTGCCTCGGTAGCTTGCTACCAGGGAAAAAAGAAACTCATTTTGTAACCTACATGACTAATAAATGGGGGACTTTCCCTGAAGTAGTTCAGTTGTCTAATAAATAAATAAAAAATACTTATAGGTGTTGTAGGTAGACAATTTTTTAAGATATTCTCTACAAGCACATGCTTTAATCATATGTAAATATTTGCAAATGTACATGATCCTGTCTTGAGCTGTGAACCTGATTATGCTTAGATTGAAGTGAAATACAGTTGAAGATCAACCTAACATTTGTGGAGAAAGTCCTAAGTAGTAGGTAGACAGTTTGTTATATAGCTATACCCTTGAATTTTAGTATTATTGGCTTTGAATTACATCCGAATACTGTCTGTGGTGAAATGGAGAGATGACTTGTCACCAGACTCCGAACTGTTTTAATTTAATTATGATTTTGTTACCATGTTTATCAGTTTTTCAACGCTACTTGCAGTTTTAGAGGATAGCGCTAGGATTCTGCTCTTCAACCACGAGGTCTTAGATTTTGTGTTAGGTAGACTTCATTTACCGTTACCCCTTCATTTTCCTCTTAGATTTTTGGTTACGTAGGCACCGTAGGCTTCATCTATCACCTATTCATTTTCCTCTTCCATTATTACCAAAAAAATAGATATTGAATGAAACTTGAAGTTATGCATTCTTGAAGAAAAATGAATTAAAACTTGCTGTCCTCATACCGTGTGAATTTATCATTCACTTACCTTTTTAGAATTTGAAATTCAAAAATAAAGTTCAATGTTATCTATAGGGTTGTGACATTATGCATTTCCAAATATGCAGTATATGCACTGGGAAATATACTGCATATGCAACAGGTTTTATGCTTTTTGAGAAAACTCATATGTTTTGCAGATAAAACATAAGCACTTAAAGATAATGGATATAAGAAAAGGCATATGCATTTGAAACTGAAAGGAAGGAAATATATGCACTTCCAGCTGTTTATATCTGGTGGGAGGTTGAACAAACCCCCTAATTTATTTGTTATACAGGGTGGGGCGTAAGTTTGGAAGCAAATGAAAGTGCATATTAAAAATATATTTAATAATTTACAGTTATGTATTATTACATAAGGGTTTTAAGAATTCAAAAATCATAAATTTATTCAAAATGTCCCCCCTTGTTTTTAATAACAGCCTCAAATCTCCTCCGAACTCCTCCTACTGCGGCACGCAACTGTTCTTGTGAAATTTCCTTCCAAGATCTCTGGAGCGAACGCTTTAAATCATCCACACTGCGATGGAATTTACCACAGGCCTTTGATTCAAGAATGGACCATACCGAAAAGTCCATAGGATTAACATCTGGGGAGCAGGGAGGCCACATTTCTTTGGACCAAAACCGTGGAAGATGGTCATAGCACCAGTTTTGAGTGACATTTGCAGTATGTGAATTTCCTGCTGAAATGTCCATAGAGTGTCATTGCCGAAGTGATCCTTAGCTGACTCCAAAATTGGCGTCAAAATATTCTCAATATAACATTTAGCATTGATTTTGGCGCCTTGTTCCACAAAAATCAAAGGAGATCTCCAAGTTTCTGAAACGGGGGCCCAGACCATTACTGAAACAGGTTTCATGGTTCTGTGGACAGTTTTTTGGTTGTATGGGATGTCTTTTGCACTTTTACCAATTATTCTGTCATTCCTCCGGTTGTGAGCCATTTCCACTGTGAAAATTTTTTCGTCAGACCAAACAATTTCACCAGCCGTGCCAGACTTCAATTCTCTCAGAAGTGCTTTGCTTCTCTCCAATCTCTTTTTCTTTACAGCTTCTGACAGAGTCTGTCTCTTTTGGAGGTGAAAGAACGGTTCTAGGTAAATTGCTCGAAAACAATTGCTCGAAAGACAATTGTTGCTCGAAAACAATTGCTCGAAAAACAATTGCTCGAATGAACAATTGCTCGAAAGAACAATTGCTCGAAAGACAATTGCTCGAAAAACAATTGCTCGAACGAACAATTGATCGAATGAACAATTGCTCGAATTATCAAATTGTTCGAATGAACAAAATTGCTCGAATTATAAAATTACACAGTTTTCGATTTTATAAAAGTCAGTTATTCATGAAGTGGAGCTGCACCTAACAATCCTTGTTTCTTTTTAGTGATTGATCATTAATCATTCTATAAATGATTTTAATTATTACACATTCTGCATAATCTTTTTTTTTCCTAAAGACCGCTTGTGTCATCTCGTCTGTAACATGTGAATTGGAATCATGTGGTGAATCAGTACTATTCATAATTTTTTTTCATAAAACCCGAAAATTTTTGTAGATTAATTTATTGCTAGCCTATATGTATGTGGCACCTCAATAAGTGAAATAACTCAAAGTTATGGCAGAGTAATTTTTCATCACGAAAGTAAAGTTTCCATCCCGATATCCTGAGGGATATCGGGTTCACCTAGGCCCACATCCCCCACACTTGTCTCAGGTGGTTACTCCTGAGAGTTATTTCATCCACATACATATAGGCTAGTAATAAATTAATCTATAAAATATTTCGGGTCTTATGATAAAAAATATATGAATAGTACTGATTCACCACATGATTCCAATTCACATGTTACAGACGATATGACACAAACGGTCTCTAGAAAAAAAAATAATATGCACAATGTGTAATAATTAAAATCATTTATAGAATGATTAATGATCAATTACTAAAAAGAAACAAGGATTGTTAGATTTAGCTCCACTAGATGAATAACTGACTTCTATAAAATCGAAAACTGTGCAATTTTATAATTCGAGCAATTTTGTTCATTCGAGCAATTTGATAATTCGAGCAATTGTTCATTCGATCAATTGTTCGTTCGAGCAATTGTTTTTCGAGCAATTGTCTTTCGAGCAATTGTTCTTTCGAGCAATTGTTCATTCGAGCAATTGTTTTTCGAGCAATTGTTTTCGAGCAATTGTCTTTCGAGCAATTGTTTTCGAGCAATTTACCGGCTACCTGAAAGAACACATCTTTAGGTCTTCTTTGACAACTCTTCTCATTGTTCCGGGACTCACATTAGCTGTTTTGGCTAACAATCGTATTGACCTTTTCGGTTTCCTCCTGATCTTCTCTCGGGCACATTTTATCAGTTGTTTGGTGCGTTGTGAACGTTGTCTACCACTTCTTGGACGATCAGTCAAGTCTCCTCTCTCATTAAAACGATTCACACACCTCCAAACAGTCGATCTCGCTATTGAGAGAGTCTTTGAAATGACGGAATCTGACTTCCCGGCACGGTGTAGAGTAATAATGGCTTCTCTTTTGTCTGACATTTTTGAATTGACTAAATTTTTGTAAAAAATAACACTGCGACGTCATAATGTAGTGTCTCTACTAAAGTTCAAACCCTATCACCTACTTAGGAACTTATTTTTAAGAATTATATTAATGTTTGAAAAATTGCTTCCAAACTTACGCCTCACCCTGTATACCTTTAGGTGTTCTATCATTTAGTTTTCCTAATAAATATGGTTTTAAATTTTGTTCAAAAATTAGAGAATATGGTTAACTATATGGCGCCATAAAGCTAAAAGTAACACTCACAGTAATGTAAATAAAGAATAAGATAATAATAGAAACAGATTATAGACACAGGTGGTCAGTATGGCAATAGGACTTTTCCCCGCCGAATAAAATATCAGTAATTTAGGTTATTAAAGTATGATTTTGATAAAACACAAAATTTATTAGTAGAAAACACATTTTATTTACAGAATTTGATTCCCGTAATTATGTGCCCATATTATTCGTTCGATTTTAAGATTGTGCCTTCGTATTTTCGTATATAATTAGGAGATGCTACAAAATACGAACATTATTGCAATACTAAGGGTTACCAAGTGTCGCAAGGTACTCTAAGCAACTTCGATTTGTTCAGTTAATTAAACTCTAGTTTTCTATATCGTGAATTTATTATTTTATTTTTCAGCTATACATAAAATGGCGATCTATTAATTACTCGTTCAAATTTATGCTTTTCCAGATCATTAATAAACTTAATTAATTTTTTTTTTAATTAATTTATTAATTACTAGAGCCCGGACAAATGCTCTGATTTATTCGTTGTAAATACCTATTTATTATTCTTAAAAGTGTATGCATAAGTCCTAGAATGTTGTATTAAGGTCCTAAAATGCCTTGATAGGTCCTAAAATGCAATTTTTTAGGTCCTTAAATGCCTTTTTTTTAGGTCCTAAAATGCCTTTTTTATAGGTCCTAAAAGTCCGGGCTCTATTCATTATCCATGAATCATTTTTATTAGATTTTATCATTTTGGGAGCGATTAGGTCGAAGGGCAAGGTCACGAAAAGATTAAAATCATTTGAAGCGGTAGCGAACTTGCCATGGTATGCGCACCGAGTGCTGATTCTAGTTACGAATTTGAAATGATGGTCGGATTATTTTGTGATTTAATCATATTTCACGAACTGCCAAAATGAATTTCGGTAAAAATGATTAACGGTTTTTTCCATTCACTTTCAATTTTGTCACTAAGACAACTTCTGCATACTTGCACCTGCTTTATGAGTTGCTGTTCAGAAAAATGAAGATATTTCAATCAAAATTACATCAGCGATATTTTTGTATACAAAGTGTGTGTAACTAAGACAACTTCTGCATACTCACACCTGCTTTATGAGTTGCTGTTCAGAAAAATGAAGATATTTCAATCGAAATTACATCAGCGATATTTTTGTATACAAAGTGTGTAACTAAGACAACTTCTGCATACTCGCACATACAAAGTGTGTAACTAAGACAACTTCTGCATACTCACACCTGCTTTATGAGTTGCTGTTCAGAAAAATGAAGATATTTCAATCAAAATTACATCAGCGATATTTTTGTATACAAAGTGTGTAACTAAGACAACTTCTGCATACTCACACCTGCTTTATGAGTTGCTGTTCAGAAAAATGAAGATATTTCAATCGAAATTACATCAGCGATATTTTTGTATACAAAGTGTGTAACTAAGACAACTTCTGCATACTCAAACCTGCTTTATGAGTTGCTGTTCAGAAAAATGAAGATATTTCAATCGAAATTACATCAGCGATATTTTTGTATACAAAGTGTGTAACTAAGACAACTTCTGCATACTCACACCTGCTTTATGAGTTGCTGTTCAGAAAAATGAAGATATTTCAATCGAAATTACATCAGCGATATTTTTGTATACAAAGTGTGTAACTAAGACAACTTCTGCATACTCGCACATACAAAGTGTGTAACTAAGACAACTTCTGCATACTCACACCTGCTTTATGAGTTGCTGTTCAGAAAAATGAAGATATTTCAAAAAATATAAGAATTATTAATACATAGTTGTGTAACGAAGACATCCTTAGGGCAACAATGTCTTACCATCGTTTTTCTGATTAATTA
>CANNZV010002029.1:120703-140088 GCA_947561585.1 Caprella mutica | reverse complement strand
AAGAAACAAAGTTTGCTGTTAATTCAGGTATCTTTGGTATTGAATTAATTTTCAATATTTATATATTAATTAATATTAATTAATGAATAATTTAATTAATTAAGAAACCTGACGGTCGTAGAGCGGCTACAGTCGATCGTAACATTGGAAAGCATATCAGCGGCTGCAACTGTACGGCTCTAGTCGCCACAATGAAAGTTCAATAGTACATGGAGTACCTTGTGAAATAGTGTACACAAGTCCCTGACGCACACGTTTAAAATTCTGGGAAACATCTTCAATCTTCATGGAAATATTGTTAACTATTTTATATAAGCATTAATATATTAGTTTTTATTGATTGCATTATGGTAATTCTATGAATCCTTAATATATAAGACACCAATAACAGATTATAAAGATGTCATGAGTCACGACGTCACTGTGTATGTACACTTCTAAAAGGGGCGCGAAACCCCCACCCTCTCCCCCACTCTTGCCTGTGTACGTTCCTATTAAAAGTAACGATTGCATAGTAGGAATGGAATAAATAATTATATTGATTATAATACTAATATGAATGGGATATAATGTGAAACTGTCCGTTAACTCACAGCTTACCCTATATTCTAAAAAATATGTTCCTATGTTTTAATTTCATACTAAATATGTTATCTTCACAAATATCGCAGCGGTGATCCATATTGAAGGGTGCAATAGCATTAAAATTTCTGAATAGTTTAAATCTGAATTTGTGTTCTTTTTTGCATTCACCGATATCGGGTAGCTTTACTACAGTTTCGTCACATACGGTGGATGGTGATTTTGCTCACAGAGCCACTTTCCTTTCTGACTGCTTCTTCCAGTCCCTTATATGTAATTTCCTTATGACATCTGCGATATGGCCCTTGATTCAAAAGTAGACGTTAAAACCCTTACTGAAATTTAATATTTAATTATTTATTTTACATCACTAAAATAAATAAAGTTAGCATTAATGTGTATGTATATTTTTAAATTCATTTAACAAAAATGTACGTATTATGTAGTCGAATATCAATCACAATTTTCATTCAAAATATTTTTATTACAGTGATGATATATGGTGAGTACCTATTAGTTTCTTACAATTCGATCGATCGATCTATCAGATGATGAGTAAACTGTCTGGAACAAAAGTGCTTATAAAACATACTCAGTATTTCTTCTTTGAAATTGAATATTGTGATTTAAATGAAAACTTCAATTTTATGTTGAGTTACTATAAGACATCACCCAATAATTGCCATACATTTGATATTTTTTAGCGATTTATTTTGAAATAATAGATTAGTTACCTCAGAGCTCATGATAACATATTATTTCGGCATAAAAATGTCTTGGACGTATTCAGTGTATAACGCGTCTTCTTTGCGCGGTTTTGTTCTGTAAGAATGTACAAACTAATGTTTATATTGACATTTTATAAAAAGCTTTAAGATGGAATAAGGTTGTTATTCATAATTCATGAATGATATCGATGCATAATTTTGATAGTGTTTCCTCAAAAGTCATGTGCACTAAAATTTAAATCAGTATGAAAGTTTTGGTAAGATAGGGAAGGTGAGAGGGGGGGAGGGGAAGGGGGGTATATTAAAGGGTCACAAGCACCGATGGCTGCACTCACAGATGGAAAAAGAAAATGAAGAGGTGTTACATTTTTATGTGTTATTTCTCGTTTTTCTTTTTCATTAAAATATAAATAATAAATAGAAGAGCTTAGCACAAGCACTGTCCTCTTAAACTGCAAGTAGTTTGAAAAAATGGTAAACAAGTAAAAATTAAAAAAATACATAATCCAAATTACAACAGTTCGGGGCCAAAGAGACTCCACCCCCTTCTCTCCCATTCACCAAAGACAGCTAACGGATAGAGCCCCTGGGGGCTAAGTTTTAAAATCACGGTATGTTGCTAGGTACCGAGTTTATTCAGGGAAAACAATCAAATAATTCATACCTATCTATAGGGTAAGTTCTGAGTTATCGGACGGTTACAGATTTACTAATAAGTAAAAAAGGTTTAAATGAGAGTTAAATAAATAGTTATAATATATTTGCTTACTTGCTCAAAAATATGGAACCGTTCGATAATCGGAACTTATCCTAATTAGTCAGGTACCTAAAATGTAAATAACTAATCAATATTCTTAAATCTAATTATTTATTTAAATTTACATCTCAATTAAATAACTGAACTATAATAAACAATGAATTCAATCAATCATACTTAAAAATGCTATCATTATCACTCAATATATCACAAATCTTCATTCAAATAACGGTCAAAATAATTCATCTTATTATCCACACTATGTGATAAGCCTACCTAATTGGATTTTAATATTATATTAATGTTTCTTTTAGAAACACAAAAAGTGGTCAAACAGTATGATTATTATTGATAATCAAAATTCATATCCTATTATAATTTATATGTCAGTTCAATATTATAATAAAATATAAGTATAATAATATACATTCCTATCATTTGACAATGCTAAGTTTTCTGCAGTTCAAGGCTCATAAATAAATTGTTACACATTACGGTTAGTAGCTACTGATAGAGGGGGGAGGGGGGGGGGAGGTGTGAGATGAATGAGGGGTGGGGGATCTGTACTTAAACACTGATATACAGTTTGGGGAAAAATATTTTGGCGGTAAATGATTACAGAGTGAACAAATAACCTATTTGACCGTGAACTTCTATTTCTTTATCAATTTATATTTATTTACAACTAAATACAATACATTTGTGTTAACATATAGTTAAGTTTCAGCGTATTAGTCACTGGTCATTCTTCATAACCGTGAATGTGTGTACGTATGTTTGTTCCCAGAAAATCGCTTACACTAGTGGACTAACATGTTGATTTCTCAAACACTGTCTATCGTATTCGCTGTCAAAGAAAATGTTGACTTGAAGTCTTATTATAATAGTTCGTGATTATAAGGGATAAATATTTCTTTAAATTTTATATTATACCGACAGCGGTATAAACAGTGTAAATACATTGAAGTTCAAATTATTTTCGGGCATAGAAGTTTAATTTATTAAAAGATACAAATGTAGTTGAGTAGTTAGTTACTCGTTAGGTACATAGAGTCACTATTTTGTATAGTAGAAATTACCTTCCAAAATTGGTTCGTTAATTTCTAAATATGTACATAGCTACTATAATCAGGTATAAATAAGTTAGGGACCTACATACACTAATAACAAAGACAATATAAGATAGACGCTCAACTACATCTTATAAAATACAGAGTATGTTTGCACTGACGTCAACACTGTGACCCAACTTCTAGCCAATCATCGTTTATGTATACCTACAACTTAGTGTGGTCTCAGACAATATGCTACCTATTTGTTTATACTCGTTTGGTATACCTAGTTATGAATATTCTCCGAATAGATGGTAGATTATATTCAAAATACTAAATTGAACCACATATGCGATCTTGTAAACTTAATTAATAATAAAGTAATTATTTTTCTGATTCTTAATAAGTAGAGAATATTTATATTTCTAATGACTTCACACGTTAAGACTAAAGATTATCCTTCTGTGAATATCAAGGGGGGGGGGTCGTACGTTTATTATTGTTTGGTGTGACGTATGCTACTGATCGCTTCTGATTGGTTGTTATTATTTTTGCATGTGCCCTATCAAGTTGAGCGTCTATCTTATATTGTCTTTGCTAATAATTGGGATATTATTAGGTACCTAGAAACATCAGTTGGTTAATTACTAGTTAGGTACCTAGATACTACAGTTTGACAGTTATGAACTGAGTACCTACTTAAGGTTGGGGTACGGTCAAACGGCAAAGAGCCCCCTTCCCCCCCCCCCGGTCATGAGTCCTGGTCACGAGCCCCCCTCCCTTTTTGGTAAATCCTTATTTACCTAGTTGAACAAATGAAGAACTACTTAGATAGAGATAACTGAGAGTTGCTAATGTAGTTTGTTGTACTGCACACTTCATGACTGTTTAATGACCTGGCAGGGGGTTGGGCGGCACGCCCCCCGATATTCATATATTTCATGTTTAATCATTAATGAACTACAAAAGTGTCAATAAGGATTAAATAATATAGGTAAATAAGAATTAAAAAACAGGGGGTGGGGGACCTACACCCTTTACGTTAGGTATCGAGATACACTTGTTGAGTTAACACAAATCAAATTAGATAATTAGATACACTAGTTGGTTAATCATGGGTTAGGTACAAGATACACTAGTTAAGTAGGTAAAAGTTAGTGCACTAAGAAGTTGTAACAGTTACAACTTTCTGTGTTATTTCTCTTTTTATTTTTTAATTAAAATAAAAATGATTATTAAATAGATATACTCAATTAAAAAATAATCCAAATAATAAAATAATACTTTTTCTTTCGATTTTTTAAATTTTATATTCCTTTCTTAGTTGACTCTATTTCACCATTTAAATGTAGTACGTTGTATCCGCTAGTTTGTTACATATATACCTTATGTACATATATTTGTTGTTAAATCAGATATAACATGCAAAAATGTCGGGCTAATGTGGCGTCGGACTAAGTAGGAGTCGGACTAATGAGACGTCGAAAAAATGATGCGTCGGGCCAATGAATAGTAACCTAAACTAGACTAGTACTTATATTATCAACTTCCAATTTCCTGACCGTATTACTTCGTAAATATTAATTGCAAATATTCTTTAATCTGTTGGTTCCTAAGTCAATCTATACTATAATATAAATAATTCCTATCAGTACAAAAAATCTTCAATTCAAACATTTAAACCAATAGGAAAGTATTTTTCGTCTATTAGTTATTAAAAAATAACTAAATAACTAACTAATAATTAAAAAATAGCTAAATAATTATAATATTCAAACATTGGTAGACAGCTAACTGAAATAAATATTTTCTATTGAGTTGACTAATTTACGAATTATCGGACGTATTTTGTGATGTGAGTCTGACTCTAATGATACTATTGATATAAGTACCATCCTACTATTGGTTTGTTGATTTAAAACTATATAGGTAGATAATGCTATTAAATTCCTTAATTTCTAAAATAAATAAAGCTATCAGTGCTCAGCCTTAAATTTTTAAATAAATTGATATAGGTAGTGGGTTAAGCTACGAATCATCGGGCAGTTTCACATTTTCGGTCATATAAGAGAAAATTCATTAATTATTTTTAATTGGTATTCGTATAATTATCACTATTACCTATTAAAATAAAGAGTATATACTATATTTTATGGTAATGTTTATTTTTTCTCCTCTGACCGAAAATGTGGAATTGTCCAATAATTCATAACTTACCCCAGATAAACATGCATTGGTACACATAGTTGATAATGACGTATGGTAAAATACATTTATCTGAATAAGTTTTATAAACTTCATATTTTAAGTATTTTTTTATGAAAGATTCTTTCATGTAGGTAGCACCTATTCAAATTTGAATGTATTTTGAAGCTTATGAAATTGACGTGAAAAAGTGGCACTAATGTGTCACTTACATACATACAAGTTAAATGTATCGTTAAAATGAGAGTAGAGGAGTAATAGAATGATGAATATATTAAGGGAATATATACATGTAATAATGGGGATACAAGTATTACTGAAGAATTATAATTTAATTTTTCAGTGTAAAGCTTAGTGTGATCTATGTTTAAAGATTAATAATTATTATTGCATTGTCAAGAAAATGTTAGTTTTTCTTGCAAAAATTGAATACCATTTGACAAACTGTAACCTAGGTAATACTAATACTAACCTCATTAATTATATTATACACGCAAAATTTAAAAAAATACAATTTCTTACATACCTAACTAACTAGGGTACGGTCACTATTTTAACTTTCACCCCCCAAGAAAAAAACTTAAAATATAAACTGTATCAAAATCCCCTAATTATTCAACTTAGAGATATAGGATTCGTTTCATTTTGCTTAGAATTTTTCACTCTACTATTGTTCAGGCCGTTTCATCAAATTCTAATTCTCAAAAATGATGATATTGAAATTAAAAAAAAAACATTTTTTTAAATGTAGTTACATTTTCCCATAGACTTTATGCACGTTGTGGATCCAAATCTATATTCTTTAATTTGCTGAATTTCAAATTCAAATTTCCTTTTTGGTATTATTTGTATTTGTAGTTAAGATACTAATTTTTCTGTTAATTAATATTTATTTGTGCAACATATTTATTCAAATGAAATTTAATGAAATTTGAGATAAATTAATTTAAAAATACCCCCTTCCTAGTGCACGTCCCTATAACATTTAGGGACGTGAACCAAGAAAGGGGTATTTAGATGTATTCATGTAAATGATATTTATGTAAATAAACTTTACGTAAAATGTGGGCCATGAAATATATTGATAGGCCAATTAAAATGGTGGATTTTGGAGATTATTATGGTAGACAATGATATATTATTATGGTGGGCGATGATAGATTATTATGGTGGGCGATGATATATTATTATGGTGGGCGATGATAGATTATTTTGGTTGGCCATAAAACATTTAAGGATGAGCAATGAATGGAAGATTTTGGTAGTGAGTTGTTTGGTGAGTAGTGAATTGTAGGGTGAGAACTGAGTAGTGAGTTGTATGGTGAGTAGTGAGTTGTATAGTGAGTGGTGAGTTGCATGGTGAATAGTGAGTTGCATGGGGAGTGGTGAGTTGTATAGTGAGTGGTGAGTTGCATGGTGAATAGTGAGTTGCATGGGGAGTGGTGAGTTGTATAGTGAGTGGTGAGTTGCATGGTGAATAGTGAGTTGTATGATGAGTAGTGAGTTGTATAGTGAGTGGTGAGTTGCATGGTGAATAGTGAGTTGCATGGGGAGTGGTGAGTTCTATAGTGAGTGGTGAGTTGCATTGTGAATAGTGAGTTGCATGGGGAGTGGTGAGTTGTATAGTGAGTGGTGAGTTGCATGGTGAATAGTGAGTTGCATGGTGAGTAGTGAGTCGCATGGTGAGTAGTGAGTTGTATGGTGAGTAGTGAGTTGCATGGTGAGTAGTGATTTGTATGGTGAGTAGTGAGTTGTATGGTGAGTAGTGAGTTGTATGGTGAGTAGTGAGTTGCCTGGTGAGTAGTGAGTTGTATGGTGAGTAGTGATTTGTATGGTGAGTAGTGAGTTGTATGGTGAGTAGTGAGTTGTATGGTCATTAGTGAGTTGTATGGTGAGTAGTGAGTTGTATGGCGAGTAGTGAGTTGTATGGTGAGTAATGAGTTGTATGGTGAGTAATGAGTTGTATGGTGAGTAGTGAGTTGCATGGTGAGTTGCATGGATAGTGGTGAGTTGAATGGTGAGTGGTGAGTTGTATGGTGAGTAATAAATTGTATAGTGAATGGTGAGTTGGATGGTGAGTAGTGAGTTGTATGGTGAGTAGCGAGTGGTAGGGTGAGTGGTGAGTAATAAGTTGTATGGGGAGTAGTGAGTTGTATAGTGAATAGTGAGTTGCATGGTGAGTTGTGTGGTAAGTAGCGAGTTGTAGGGTGAGTAGTGAGTTGCATGGGGAGTGGTGAGTAGCGAGTTGTATAGTGAGTGGTGAGTTGCATGGTGAGTAGTGAGTTGTATTGTGAGTAGTGAGTTGTATGGTGAATGATGAGTAGTGAGTTATATGGTGGGTAGCGAGTTGTAGGGTGAGTAGTGAGTTGCATGGGTAGTGGTGAGTTGTATGGTGAGTAGCGAGTTGTATAGTGAGTGGTGAGTAGTGAGTTGTGTGATGAGTAGTGAGTTGTATGATGAGTAGTGAGTTGTATGGTGAGTGGTGAGTTGTATGGTGAGTAGTGAGTTGTATGGTGAATGATGAGTAGCGAGTTGTAGGGTGAGTGGTGAGTTGCATGGGGAGTGGTGAGTTGTATGATGAGTAGTGAGTTGTATGGTGAGTGTTGAGTTGTATGGTGAGTAGTGAGTTGTATGATGAGTAGTGAGTTGTATGGTGAATGATGAGTAGTGAGTTGTATGGTGAGTAGTGAGTTGTATGGTGAATGATGAGTAGTGAGTTGTATGGTGAATGGTGAGTTGTATGGTGAGTGTTGAGTTGCTTTCATTTTAATTCTCAGTATATTTAGTAATAATTATATATATTAACATATTTAGTATATTTAGTAGTAAATTATCTCTAATATAAATTTTAGTAAAAGTTAAATATAAAAAACTAGTAAGAGTTCATATTTAAGGTTAATAATGAGATATATTCTTTTTAAACATAACATTTTGCGTCAAAACTTGTAATAATTTGGCTTGAACCAGTAGTAATTGAAATAAATTGACTTATATGCACAATTTAAAAAATGTTCAAATATTCTCCTGTGAGATTAATATTGGAGAAGCTGACAAGCTGTCCAGTTATTAATTTAAATAATAAATATTTATGAAATATGTTATCACTAAATATTTAAAAAATATAATAATAATTGAAAGAAAAATGATAATTCTCCGTACATAAATTTTTCATTATAAACTATATATTTTTTTGACAATAATTTACATTTATAATCTCAATAAAAAGCTAATTTTTTTATAGTTACCTCTATCACAGTACACCATTGAAATAGTTTTCAATGAATGAGCAATATTTTAGAAAATGGATTTCAACCAATCAGAGGCCGCGTAACATAACTTGCGTAGAGCACTCTTCACACGGTGTAGCACATACAGTGAATAATGATCTACGCATAACACTGGCGCGCGTAGATCACTCTTCATTCACTCACTTGCAACGCCTGTGATCTACGCGCGTAGATCACTTTACGTGTCACGATTTGCCGTTTTTATAGTAATCTACACGCGTAGAGCACTTTACATTTGGTGTTATTCTGCATAATTATTGAGGGATCTACGCGCGTAGAGCACTATACAACTCTTGCGTAGATCACTAATCAAAGTTACTCTTCAATTGTTTAGAAATAATTTTTCAGGTACAACTGATGTAAGAGAACTCGGGGTTAACTTCGCTTTATTTTGTAGAATACACAATGCCATTATATGTAGTTGTTTCAACACACGATAATTGAACACACGATAATATCCGATAATAATTAAATTGCTTCTTTACAAAAAGAAATTCGTATTCTAAGAAAATAATAAGAAATGGTTATCGGCAAAGGTGTCAAGTAGAATAATTTTTAATTCCCAAAAAAAATATTTTCTCAACACTCAAAGTAAGTTGATTCAATCCTTGAAATGAAGCTGTTTTAACAAACTTGAACCAATGGCGCTAGTCCAACCAACTCACGTAATAAATCGACCATATGGTTTGTACTTTTTTCGCTTTGCGTAATACTTATGTTTTGCATAGCTGAAAAAGTTTTGCTATTCAAATTGAATAATTGATTAAACTGTTTTTCCTATCTTTTTCTAATTTTTATAACATAATATATTAGGCACATAGAATGATTTTTTTATCAACAGTTACATCTGTTGAATATATGCGTAATTTTCATCTTACCAGATTTTAGGCGACTGCAAATATCTCTCTCATATACTGTTAACACTCAATAATGACTTTACGAATTATCTGTTGACGAATTATGTGTGAACGAATTTTCCGAGGAAGAATTTTCCGTGGACGAATTTTCCGTTGGGGAATTTTCCGTTGGGGAATTTTCCGTAGACGAATTTTCCAAGCGCCTATAATATACCACAGAGCTCTATTGAATTCTATCTTCAGTTCACTAAATTAAAACTGCACTGTAACTACTTTAAATAAGAATCCATTGTGACCAAGTAGAATAAATTTGGCACACAATAACATTGGAGAATATTTTTGGAAACTTTGGATGAAGTATCTATTTAGCACTGCCACTTTTTATTCACCATTAATTTCGCTTACTCTTGCTCCAATTCTTTGCTAGGATAAAACATGGCCATCAAACATGAAGGAGATTCCAAACATATGAGACTAGTTCTCTACACTACAATGCTATATATCAAAGACTATCGCAGTGACTGAATTAGAATCTCTAGCGTACAGATTGTCTGTCACAGACTAACACGGTGCTTCCAATTGCCCACTCAGCCCTGATAAACGGCCGAGATGGCGATTTTCTTGGATCCATTGAATCGTTACACGTTTGTATCATGCCCCAATTTGCAGACTGGCATTCGTCCAATTCTGCTTTCAGTGCCACTTGTTTTATTTCATTCCCAGAGAATGATTCGTTGAGGCTATATTTACAAATTGACACTATTTGCATTATGCATTGAGGTATGTGTTATTCAAAAACTAACACCTATAAATAAAATTGTAATTGCAGATTTAATGGAGGTGTAATTTAAATAAAATATAAAAAATGATAATTATTATAAAATAAATATAAATGGTTCGATTACAAAAATTAAAATTTACGGTTAAATATTGAGTAATTATTTACTGCGATGAACCACTATAAGAAATATGGATTGGCTCAGTGAAGGAGCCTAAGATTTGATATGCGTGGTAGAGCCAGGAGTGGCAACCCTGGTAGTTTTGAAACATAATAACAGATTTGTAGAAAAACTAATTGGTAGAAGGCTAGGAAATTTGGAACTCTCTGTGGTTGAGGGTCAGCTGCTTGTTGATAATGGAGAGTATGATGACGAAAGAGCTGTTTTATACTTCTGCATTAACTCCACCTCGTAAACGAACAATGGGACCAGGTCCAGCAGAAAAAATGACCACTAAGACCATCACACTACCTCCTCCAAAATTAACAGTTTTCTAGACGCAGTTAAGAGTTAAACATTTCCTTTACTTTACATTTAATTTGTACTTTCCTAAAAGAACCAAAGACTTCTATTTTCCTTCCATCATCACTAGAATGTACTTTCGACCACTGATCAATCGACCAAACGACATACTAATGACAAAACAGAAGTATCACTTTCCGTTTCTTTTTTGAGATTGAAAGCTCCGATGCAGGGACAAATTATTGCAAACCAACTTGTTGAAGTCGAAGCGAAAAAGTAGACTGAGACACCGCACCACCAGACATGACATCTATCTCAAGAAAAATTTAACCAGAAGTGTTGAAACGAAATCGAACCAAAATTGATCTAAAATGATAATTGATCGATTTAGCTACACTAACTGACGATGATAACTAAAACCATGGATTACCATAGAATCTATTACAGCTATTAGATCTTGTTACCATGATTTATAAATAGTAATAATAATTTATATAATATGTGATTATAATTTGTATATAATATTTCTTCAATCAACTGTTTAGTTTTAACAAAGAATTATATGCTTTGAAATATGTTATAATTTGGAGAACATAAGTTTTCTTAGTTCTAGAATCTAAGTAGTTCTAGATTACTTGTGAAATGAAGGTTAAAAAATAAATAATTACTTTAGTGTAGGTTTAATGTCTATTTTGGAACCAAAAGCCTTATCACTGACGTCAATGTGGAATTAAATACAAGATACACGAATAAACAGTCATAAAGGGAAGTGGATCTATGAACAAAGTCACTTAACACCGTCGGTGACAAAGCTCATGGATGCAGAAAAGCTACTCCGTGATACAGTCACTTACCAAGGAACCGGATGAAAAGGGGCATAAGCAACGATTGCTGCACTCACATATGGAAGAGGAATATGAATAGGTGATAGTAAATGAACCCTATGAGCCTATCTAACATAATATCTATGACCTTGTAGTTGAAAAGCATAAATTGTTTTCGGTCAATTGTTTTCGATCAATTTTCCTAAACCCATATTCATTTGAGTCTTCTCATTTAATCATCTATGAATCGAATTTACTCCAGCAATGTTCTGCTGGAAACTGTTTTCTCCTTTTGTTCACTATTTAATAGGAAGAATATAATTTTAATCTCGAAATTCCCAATGTTTCAGAACCCAAAGTAATTTCATTGGAATGAAATTTGTATTTCTTAGATTGAATGTTAATGTATTTTATGGTGGCAATTATCTACAGTGGCAATTTTCCCAGAGTGCCAGCTTTCATACAATGGCAATTTCCCCAGTGGAAAATTCCCCACATTGGCAGTTTTCCCAGGGGCAATCTAATCAGTGGCAGCTTTTCAGTGCCAATTTTCAGGGAACGTTTTCTCTGATAGTACATCATTATAGGGACACATTTCTCTGATAGTATATCATCACAGTGACTCTTTTCTCTGATAGTACATTATCACAGTGACTCTTTTCTCTGATAGCACGTCATCACAGTGACTCCTTTCACTGATAGTGCATTCAAACAAACAAACACCTCCTACAATAAATTGAGCTCCTGAAGAATACCCCAGAACCTACATTAATGCGTATCATACTTCTTCTTTCCTCTCTCACAATATTGAGCTCTTACGTTGCCATTTCTTACTCTTAAATCACGATGTAAAGAGGATATTTATGTTTCTTCCTAAAAGTTCTGCCTCGTAAGTTCATTGGGTGAAATAAAGAGGCTTCTCGTCTCACGGAGAATCAACTTCGGTTGAACAAGCGTCTACATTCTAGAACTGTACTAATGGAATAATTACTATTTGTTCTGAAATTTACTGCAAAATAATTGTAATTGAACTAAAAGAAATGTTTCAAATTTTCTTCCTCCACAAATTTGCGGAAGGAAATGCTTGGATCGACAATTATATATGTTTGTAAACATTATCTTGATATTTACATAAGCTAAATTGTTAGAAATATGGTGGTACGATTGGTTATTTTGTACGATTTTGGTTATTTTGTGGTTACATTTTGGGAGCGTCAATGTTATTTATAACTCAATGAGTATTCAATTAAATGGTCTGAAATTTCATTTGAGAATTGGTCATTATTCGTGAAGCATTGATCATAATTTGTGAGGAATCGGTTCAGAGGGTCAAAAACAAGCCCAAAATATTCAAGATTCTGGGTATATAATCATTAATCAATTCAAGAAATATCTTTGAAAATTTCATAATAACGCTGAAAGACTGTTAAGCAGAGTAGACATAGTAATTAATTATTCGTAATCCAAATTGCTTCATTTTTGAAATCAAAACACTCTTCCCCTTATCATTTCACACAAAAGAAGACGATTATAAGCTCAATAGAAACTTAAACTAATCTAAAAAGTTATTACCTAAAATATGATTCCAAGACAATAACCCCCCGTGCAAAAAAAAAACCGTGCATAATTCATTTTTATTAAAATAGTAAACATTATTCAATGCGAACCAATAATTATTACATTTTCTTCGAAAATATGACAATTTTTTTGCAAAATAAGGTATACCTAATTACCTATTTCATAGTAAAAATAAGTACAGTATACATTTTGTCACTATCAAAAATGGCCGTGGGAGGGGAAGCCCTCCCCCCCCAAAACCCCCCCAATCGGACCGCTGACCTAACCTTAGGCTGCGCGCAGACCAAAAGAATTTTCGCTTGAAGCTGGCAAGCAAGCTTGCAGGCATGAACCGTGCTTCATGTTTTTCCTATTGAACTGCGCACACACAAAGCAGTAAGAGCAACCGCGAAAGCTGGCATTAAAGCTTGAAAGCGGCAACTGACTCCAACGATGGTTTCACGCAGCTTTATGAGCAGGCAGTTACTCTTTGAGTATAAATAGGTGTGGAGGTAGCATACCTTGCAAGGAAAAGTGATGCCAAAAAGTGGCGCCATGGGCGTGTCTTCCCCCAAGGCACCCCTGCCACTCGGTACAATGGGGTTGTATGCCCCTCCTCCATTGCTCAGTGCTAATCTAGTAACAGTCGAGGGAGGCGATGTAGTTCTGTTTTGTTTGTAGCTATCACAATTTTGATAACAAATTATTTACCAAAAGTGACAATTGTGATGATATTTTATTTCTGAAAACATATTGTTTACTAATTGTCGCAATTGGTGAGATTTATGAAAACATTATTTTTTATAGTTGGCTTCACATTCAATGTTATTATATTTATATTAAAAGGTAAATTGAAAAGGTTAAACTATCATAATTGTTTTAATCACAACTCATTTTTAACACTACTTTCTGGTTTAGAGGATTATGCTAAGGTCATTTTCTTCTTCCATCTTTCCCAATCCACATTCTTTTTAATTAAGTAACTGCTTTTGAGTATACCTGAGCTTGGCCAACGAATCATGGTAGATGAATTTGTTCACGGAGCCATTTTCCTTTCTGACTGCCTCTTCGAGTCCCTTGTATTTAACTTCCTTTTTATGTGTTAGCGATATAGTTTTTGGTTCCGAAACAGACTTCAATTCTTTGAGTCATAAGATTTGAGAATAAAAAAGTACCAAGTTGCGTATGTGGTTTTTATCATTATACAGGCGTTCCCCGCTCTTATTACAAAATCGCGACTCACACTTACAACAAAACGGTAATAAGTGCGAGTCATGTCCTGCAGTTACATTTTTATGATTCTTATCCCTACAATATTCTGTTTTCTACGAACAAAGGATCAAAGAAAATATTGTATAACTGACTATAGTAATATTTTAATTTGGAGTGACGTGGCTATATATTAGGACTGTATACATTGTGTACAATTAATGTACTTCTGCAGAAACAATTCTTAATATTGCGGTATTATTGATTGTGCTGCCTGTTATATAAAGTAGGATGTTGAATAAATCAGAAATTTTATGTGTTTTTCATTTTTCAATTAAATTGTTACGTATGTGGTTTTTATCTAAAATCAACTTTGGAAATCGTTATATATGTCACACCATGTTTCATAATAACCATTATTCGTTAATAACCTTTAATTACCATAACCAATTTCGTTAACGTATTTAACGATATTATATTTTTATATCCTACATTAATTTCAGTGCTTTTTTCAAATTTTAAAAGTTTCAACACGATTCCTAATCCATACTATGAAACATTGCATGATTAGATTCATAATTGTGGAAAAAAGAATGATAGTGATGGGAGATGGCAAATAAATCAGGTTGGCTATAATGGATCCAAATTATTTTAGGTAATGCCAAATATATAATTAAATATACAAATACCATATATATGAGGGTATAATGTGGAGGAGATGCGAACTTTATAAATAACTAGTCAGCTTTTTATACTCGTTTGGTCACTGGTTACTTTACCCTGATAACATTGCACTATCGGGCCAACGTCGGTAAACGTTGGCAAAGTAAAGGAACGATCGGGCATTGGCACTCCGATGCTATTACACACTGTGCCAATGCAATGAAAACGACACTGGGCCAACGGTTGCCAAACAGCACTGACCCAATGAAGGAAAACATTGACTAACCAATCCAGTGATTTTTTGATGTACCCGTATATTTATTATACTTGTCTACCGGTTCTATTTAGCAGTTATCGCCAGACAATATAAGAAAATATGTGCAAACGATCTCTCCCAACATTAATCACACCAAATAACTAATTTAATATCCTCAATTAAGTATATCTTTGAAATTGTAGCCGTTTTAGGCAATTTAGTATAAATAGGCCTGTTATCCCTTCAATTATTAATTTAACACTTTATTTATTACATTCATAAAAATGAGCTTGGAAGCTAGTTAACTTATATATTTAGTATGAATAGTTATTTTTCCGTCTGAAATAACTATTCACATTAAAAATTATACTTTCTATTTAATTTTAAATAGAAATATTATTATTTGGTTAAAATGGCGTACGTGAAATCATACATGATAGTTTAATTAGCAACTGCTCTATTTTTTCTGACTTCGATCTGTAAATGTATTTGTAGGAAGTTAATACATTGTTGGAAGTAACTGTTGTCTTCACGTGTTCTGTATAGCTATATTAATACACCTGTTATATGAAAATAGTACTAAGGGACTACTGGTCGTAGACATGCATCATCTCATATCGAACATAATTATTGCATCCAAACGAATGTGTAATAATGGTAGGAACAGCTCTGCAAAAGAGATCTCCAATATATATTGATGAATTGAAGATAGAATTTTAAATAAAAAACTTTAACTCTACTCTGAATTACTAATTAAATATATTGTATATATCTGCAGTAATATATATTTGAATTTCCTTTCTTGTAAATATATTATTTAACACAATTTTTCTTTTCAATCTCACCTGCATGATCATAAAATTTGTAATAGTTAGGGCAAAAAAATAGCATAATTGAAACTGAAAATAATAAATTACCAAAGTTACTCCTGAAATATTTTCTATACCAAGTAATGTAAGTGCAAGACATGACCCACTCCTATTTGACTTGTTGTAAGTCTGAGACGTAATAAAAGCAGGGGACGCCTGTATTATTAAACTCAATAGTACTAAATGTAAATGAAAATAATATGCTGCATTCATAAGGTGGGATATATTTAATCCCACCATGCAACTTGTGTTCATGGATGATATTTTTATCGTGGTTTAGATATTTTCCCACCATGTAACAAATTAAACAAAATGAGTAAGTTAAAATAAACACCTTACATAATATGTATTGATTGTCTTTGTACATAAAATACTTTATTTATTTTTTACTCCTGTTGTATGGTAATTAATAGATATATTTTCTCCATGCTGATCAGATGTTAACAAGAGTTATAAGTATATTTATATTTTGGATTCAATCTAATAGAATGATCAAGTCATGACGTCACACTAAATTTCTGGATATACGTGTATCTATTGCTTCTTTTTTCTTATAATGTAATTTAATCTCAAAATTTCGTGCAAAAAATTAGTCGAAAATAGTCAGTAGCACTGTCTTTCTTTTTGAGAAGTATATGCTTTGACCCATGGATAAATTCTTATATTTTTTATGGTTTAATAGTATTTTTTATTGTGAATTTATTATGAGTTGAGCATACATTCTCTCTGTTTCTCTGGTTAGTACTGTAATAAATTATAGTTTTAGTGAGATGTCAAAGCAAAGTTAGTAATTATATCATACACTTTTTCATCATATAAATTTTCTGTATTCGTCATGTAAGTAACTATTAAATCTTTAAAAAGTAGGGTTTCAAGAAGTGCATGAGGTAGAGAGAGGTGATTAATGATTAATGTTTCATATGCACATCCTCTCCTTTCCGTGCATCCTGTTAACCCTATCCTTCACGCTACTTTCAAGTACGGCAGATTCACGGTTGAGCAGATAGGTGCCCACTTTCATTGATTCTCTTATATTTTGAAAAATAGTCCATAAATTTGTTTACAAATTGCTAGATGCATAGCCTAATACATCAAGACAATGTGTAAGAAAATTCTAGCAGATACATCAACTCAATTTTTGATGATAGATGATTATTTACAGAGTTTTGCTATTACATTCAAATAAGCCATTCACTTACACTCAGCCAGTTGGCTGACCGCACCTCCCCACTCCCCTAGTTTGCGTGCTAAGAAACATACACAGACGCACAGTGAAACACTGCAGAGATATTTACTATCGTGAACGTAACTACTGTAGTACTATCGTGAACGTAACTACTGTAGTACTATCGTGAACGTAACTACTATATGTATTCAAGGCATGCATGTGTTGTATTGTGTACTTATATAGGGTCCGGGCTCGATGTGATGACACTCGCACATATTATCAGTGATTCTTCTATTGATGCATGAGTTGAATTAGATTATTTGCCTCACAGTGATCTACAGAAAATAATTATTGACAATTGAATGGGAAAAATAAATAAATGGGGAATATCCTCATATGAATATTCACACTCGCATTATGGTAATCTTCGAGCAAACTGTAGCTGATCGATCCGAGACTCAGTCAACCCGCGTGGCCGTGACATAACGCAAAACCACACGCTACAAAGAATGGATCGCTACTGCAGTGACTGCAGAGTGTTTCGATGCAAGCTGCACACAGTGGGCTGACTGGCTGACTTTGAAACGCCAGAAAAACGGTGAAAATTTGGAATTGCAATTTACATTTTGTATCATTTTTCCCGATTTGAATTTCACAGAGTAATGATTCTATATCCATTAGAGAGAAGGCACTTTCAGGTCAAAAGTCATATAAATGAAAAATTAATTGAACACTCTTGAAAAAAGTTATATACATAAAAATTTAAAGTGAGCAGCTACCTGCCCAACTATATACTCAAGGGTTAAACTGATGTGAGTGAGAGGGGCGCCATTGGTCTAGACCACAGTATAAAAAATATGAAGAGCAATGACAATAGAGTGATAAGTAGTGACAATTTTGGTTTTAGAGTGTTGCTGTGATGACGTCACGTACACTAAACGTCTCGATTGTCACTACATATCCCATTAATTGGGGTTTTGGCATCACTTGAGCCTCTGCTATGCTACCTCCATCTTTATATACACTCATGCAGTTACCTGCCAGACGCCACGCGAGTAGGGTGTGTCTGCTTCTCCCTTCCAGTAATTCTGCTAACTCCTAAGAAAAAATCGAACACTGATCGATTTGGTGGACAATATATTGATAAAAGAAATTTATTTTAATTTTCCAAAAATACATTTCTATTCATCAATACGAAAAAAATATATGAATATATAAGAAGTGAGATATAATATACAGTATATCAAAGAATAGACTGTTTGCTTTAAATATATTAATGTTATTATTTTACACTGTATATTATTCATTTCATGGAAGTTTCATAATAATAAGGAAAATCTGAGTTAATAGATTGTTCCTCATTTACGATCGTGTAAGAAAAAGATATATAATAATTACTATTTAACTGGTTATTTTGATTATTATTATCTTTTCTTTTTATAACAAAATCGAAAATGTGGATCTATCCGATAATTCAAAACTTACAATAGGCCAACTTAACTATAAATCATGGCTAATAATATAATATGAATCGGTAAATTAATAAACATTAATTTTGGGAGGTGGGTGGAGCGCAATCGCAAGCACACCCCACCTCATGACTCTCAGTTAGATATCCCTGGATATCAAGGGAAGAGAAAGGGAATATAAAATCAGTTATCCCCTCATTGACAAGGGAATGAAAATATGAAAGTGAATGGATATTCCCTCGATATCAAGGGGAACAAGAGGGAATTAAAATATAAATATTCCTGGAATCTTCCCTGGATATCAAGGGAAGAGAAAGGGAATATCAAATCAGTTATCCCCTCATTAACAAGGGAATGAAAATATGAAAGTGAATGGATATTCCCTCGATATCAAGGGGAACAAGAGGGAATTAAAATATAAATATTCCTGGAATCTTCCCTGGATATCAGGGGAAGAGAAAGGGAATATCAAAACAGTTATCCCCTCATTATCAAGGGAATGGAAATATGAAAGTGAATATATATTCCCTCGATTTCAAGAGGATGCATGTAATGCATGTTGCAATACTTACACTTATCAAGTGAAATATATCAAGAGATGTGTGATTTCATCAAGAAGCTGCTTGTAGTTCAGTTAAGAGATGTACACAAATAACAACAG